>JAQPPZ010009795.1:0-25141 GCA_028583015.1 Wollemia nobilis | reverse complement strand
GAAAGGTCCTAACTTTGTTCCATGGAAAACAAATATGAGAGCCATTCTTCAGGTGGAAGATTTATGGGATGTAGTAACTGGCACTACACCACGCCCTCAAACAGCAGGAACAGATCAAGATGCTTGGGATAAGAAGGACAAAAAAGGTCTCGTGTTTCTCCTTCTTGCTACTACAGATGAGGTTCAACCTCATATCTGTGATGCCAAAACCAGTAAGGCAGCTTGGGATGCTTTGAAAACTGTGTATGAAGGAAAGAATCAATCCACTATTCTACACCTTCAGACTCAACTACATACCCTCAGTATGAATTCTAGGGAGACAGTTGATCTATTTCTTTGCAGAGTGGTAGAACTGAAAGAAAAATTGAACACTATGGGAAAACCAGTGGATGATGATATCTTGAACTCTGTCATCTTGAGAGCATTGCCCGATTCCTATAAAATGTTGATCACTTCCCTCAATGTTTCTGGTAGACAAGTATCTTTTGTGGAGTTGGTAAATTTGCTTCAGACTGAGGAGGCAAATCAGGTTCAGAAAGATGAGGTGCCAAAAAATGCCCTTTCCATCCAACAAAAGGGTAAGAAACAAGGTCAATTTCAAAAAAGGGGTTCCTCTTCCAAAGAAAAAGGGAAACAAAATCAGCAGAAGGATAAATATTGCAAGATTTGTGATATGAATAACCATGACACCAACAGGTGTTGGTTCAAAAATAAGCAACAAAATGATCAATCTCATAAGAAGAAAGGGAAAGATAAACAAAAATATAAAAAACAACATAAGCAATCTAAGGGACATGTTGCTTATGCTGACTCCCACTCAGACTCAGCTTCCTCAGGGTCCGATTCAGATTTTGACTCTGAAAGAGCACACAAGGTGCTCATGACCCATACTTCATCTTCTCAGATAGATGTTGTATGGTACATTGATTCGGGAGCTAGTAAGCACATGACTGGAGACAAATCATGGTTTGAAACATTTGAAGAGAAAGAGGGAAAGCCAGTCACCATTGTTGATGATCAAGTATACCAAGTAAAGGGAGAAGGGAATGTCTCTATCACTCTCCCAGATGGTAGATGTCAGATAGAGAGGGTTCTCTATGTCCTCAGATTAGCCAATAATCTATTGTTTATTCCCCAGATGTTGGATAGAAAAATGGATGTTGTGTTCCGAGTTGTAAAAGGCAAGAAGTGATGTTTTATAACCCGAAAAGGTAAACATATTGCAATCGGTTCCTACAAGCATGGCTTGTTCATTCTCGATGCTCTTTCAACTCCTCATGTTGCTCTGGATGCAACTACAAAGGAGGCCACTTCTCTGTGGCATAGAAGATATGGGCATCTCAGTTCAGGGTATTTGCTCGAATTGAGAAAATATGAAATGGTGAGAGGACTTCCTCATCTCTCCTCCATCTTACCTGTTTGCTCGGATTGTTTAGCAGGGAAGCAACACTAGGTACCTTTTGAAGCTAGTTCTTCTAGAGCTAAGAAACCTTTGGAGTTGGTACACACCGATCTGTGCGGTCCTATGCCAATCAATTATGGTGGCAAAAAGTACTTTCAATTGTTCGTTGATGATTACTCCCGAAAGATGTGGGTTTTCTTCCTCCAATTGAAATCAGAGGTATTTTCATACTTTCAACAATTCAAGAAACTTGTAGAAAAAGAGTTTGGATGTTTCATCAAAACCCTCTACTCAGATCGAGGGGGAGAATATACTTCCAAAGAGTTTTCATCATTCCTAAAGGAACATGGGATAAAACAACAACTGAAAACAACTTATACACCACAACAAAATGGTGTTGCTGAGAGGAGAAATCGCTCCATTGTGGAAATGGTCCGATGTATGATAAAAGGAGCCAATCTTGAAGATCAATATTGGGCAGAGGCAGTCAATACAACATCATACCTCCTGAATAGAGCACCCACAAGGGCTCTACGAGGCCAAACTCCACAGGAAGCATGGAGTGGTAAGAAACCCTCCATTTCTCATCTACGAGTGTTTGGATGTAAAGCCTTCATGCATATTCCAAAACAGAGAAGGAAGAAGTTAGATGAGAAAACCTTGCAATGTATCTTTCTTGGTTATGATGAGCATTCAAAGGGATATCGCTTGATCGATCCTATAACCAAGAAAACACATATAAGTAGAGATGTAGTGTTTGATGAAGCTTTCACATCAAACACTACCTCTACAATAGTATATCATGAGGATGATGAGCCTAAGCAAGAGACTTCACCCCCTTAGAAGAAGATTCCAAAATGGTATACCAACACTTTGAGAGATTCTAAATTGACCTCACTTCCAGATATGACTCTAGATCGACCATGTACACGCAGTATCACTCAACAGAAGAAGGCAGAAGCATCATCTTCAGAAGTTGATGAACTTTATCACCAGTTTGATGAACTGTCTGTAGATGCAACAGAAGATAGAGAAATGGATATTGAGGATGAAAGGGTTTATCTAACAACATTGGATGAAAATGAACCCACAACTGCTCAGGAAGCTCTTAGTAAGCCTCAATGGAAGGGTGCTATGGAAGTAGAGCATACATATCTCATGAAAAATCACACTTGGAAGCTAGTAAATATACCTTCAAGAAAGAAACCCATCGGTTGTAAATGGGTATTCAAAGTAAAGTATAAGGCAGATGGTACAATTGATAAGCATAAAGCCCGTCTGGTTGCAAAGGGCTATGCTCAAAAAGAAGGTATAGATTATGAAGAGACATTCGCTCCTACTGTAAAAATGACCACCATCCGAGTATTGTGTGCTATGGCAGCTCAGTTTGGATGGAAGTTACATCAAAGGGATGTAAAAAGTGCCTTTCTTAATGGTGATCTACAAGAAGAAGTATACATGACTCAACCTGAAGGATTTGTTGTAAAAGGACAAGAACAAAAAGTTTGCAAGTTAATCAAATCCTTGTATGGGCTAAAACAAGCTCCTCGAGCTTGGTACATTAAAATTGATAGTCACCTATTACAACATGGATTCCAACGAAGTTCATCAGATGCAAATCTCTATATAAAGAACAATGGTTCTGACATAGTGATTCTGGTGCTATATGTAGATGATTTGATCATAACAGGTAGTTCAGGAGATATGATTGATACAGTGAAAAGTGATCTCAAATCATCTTTTGAAATGATAGATCTGGGACTTCTGCACTACTGCCTTGGTTTAGAAGTAACTCAAAATACCATCATATCAGAGTTACATAGAAAAAATATGCCAAGACTTTGATTGAGAAATATCGCATGATTGACTATAAGTCAAAATCTACTCCCATGGAAGCATGACTTAAGTTGTCAAGATATGATCAATCTCCACAGGTAGATGGCACTCTCTATCATCAACTGATCGGGAGTCTTTTATACCTAACTAATACCAGGCCTGATCTCAGTTTTGTTGTAGGGTATCTTTCACGGTTCATGCAGGAACCCAAAGTAAGTCATTGGAAAGTAGCAAAATGAGTTCTACATTATGTCCATGGTACAACAGATTTTGGCTTGGAATACAAAAAGAATAACAAGTTTTATCTACAAGGATACACGGACTCCGACTATGCTGGATCCATTGATGACCGAAAATCAACTTCTAGATATATCTTTCATCTTGGTTCTGGTCTTGTCTCTTGGCATAGCAAAAAGTAGCAGGTGGTTGCTATTTCTTCTACAGAGGTAGAATATCGCACAACCAATGGAGCAGTCTACGAGATAATATGGCTACGTCGCATTCTTACAAATATGGGTCTTCCAAAGAATCTTCCACTGCATTTGTTTTACGACAATCAAGGTGTTTTGAACCTTGTCAAGAATCCTATTTTTCATGATCGTACCAAACACATTGACACAAAATGTCATTTCATTCGAGATGAAGTTCCAAAGCATCATATACAGCTCCAATACATTCCTACTGAAGAGCAACTTGCAGATATTTTCACCAAAGCACTTGGATGATTCAATTTCGAAGTATTTCATAAAGCTCTCTACATTTTGCCATTAATGTAATAAGGGAGGATGTTAGCATACATAGCTATAGTATGGAGGATATTACATTAATGTTTAAAAAATTTTATTTATTATGCGCTTGTTAGCGCTCCTACCAAACCGTTGGAGGTTGGTTGGTTGGTTACCCAACCAACCATAGCTATGTATATATAATCTTCTCAAATCAATAAATGTCTTGTCGCTTTGCATTATTCCTTTGTAAATATCAATACTCTTCAACTACAAGGGTCAAATATGTATGGTGGAATCAACATTATACCTAATATATTATTGTCATATGTTTTGAATTCTAATTTTATTATTAAGCATTACTATGTGGTCGTGTCTTATGTAGCCTTTTCTAATAACTAAAAAATATATGTTCATATTATGTTCATATGGCATGATGATACATTTTATAAGGGTTAATACTATGGGTATGTAGTATACATTTATTCTTATTACATAACATCAAGATTTTCTCGATTGTACTTCATGTTATTGCTCTAAAATTATATGTATCCAAAGTGTAAAGTTTAATGTAATGTACCTCCATTTTCCAATAAAATTGGAGAATTTGGTAAGCCAACTATCTTCTTTTAGGAAAGTATAGATGCTATAAGACCATGTTGAGTAAGAGAAAATAATGAAATAATAAATGGGTTGGGAGGAAAGGAAAAGCCTATTTTAAGCAAGATAAATTAAATTAAATAATAGGATGTATGGAATAGAAAATATTAAGGAGTGATTATGGAAGTGACAAAGATAAGGCACTTGATTAGTCTTGATATTTTAGACAAGACCTAAGTATCAATGGGAGGAGTAATACTTATCATTAAATGAGATAGCCAAAAAAATAATAATAGTGAAATTGACTAGTCTCAACATTTTAAACAAGGCCTAGGTAGAAATGGAAGGATGAAAACCTACTATAGAATGAGATAGTTAAAATAAATAATGATAATAGAATTGAGACTTCAAAAATTAGAGGTTTTCACAAGATTTGGTATTAATAAGTATATAAATAATGTTTTAATAGTGTTAATTAATGATGTGAGAAAATTGCATTTGGAGTTTATGAAACATTTTTTGTTTTAATTTAGACTAGTGCACATTAGAGAAATAATTAAATATTTATTATTAAGTTATGAGAAATGTTTGATTAAAAATCATGTCATGTATTTGAAAATATCACATTACCCAATAAGATATAAACTTTTCAAAAAGACACGGATGTTAAAAAAAACATGCTAAATAAGGAATTAAGCACACTAAATAGCCTAGACAAAAATATCTTATGCATATAAATGGAGTTGACAAATGTAATGCTTTATCACTTATATGTGTGAAATTTTATATAGTTAAAATATTGGAGATATAAAAGATGCAATGAAAATATAATTAATACGATGTTAAACAAATAATTAAAGTCATTAAGGAGTTGATATTAAACAAAAATATAAAGATTATATTCAATCCCATGAAAATAATTTCCTATGGGTTTATATCCTTCCAAAATTATATAAATAAGATGTTTGTCTTCCACACATAGGAGATACTAAGTATTGACCAACATATAATTTGGTAGCTTACCAAGAATGGAAATTAAACCATTTGGTAGATAATACAATTTAATTTAACAAAATAATTTTTTTTTATTACAACTCAATATTAATTAGGAATATTTATTTTTCAAACTTAATTCAGCATATTTTTAAACTAAGATATTAGTGCAAAGTTTTATATGGGTACTAAAAAATTATATTGGCATATAAAAATAAAATATATAAAACTATTTATTATGACCTTTCACTATTGATGGCAAATGCCCAAAACTCTTTGATATTTTAAGCAAATTGCATTAAAATTTTTTAGGCTTATTACCAAATCTTGGAAGAGGTATATGGCTATTGTGAATGTGTTTTTGACATGAAAAGAAAAAAATAAAACAAATATTTATGCTTCAACACATGTAATAACATCAAATTTACTATGCAGATGAAATAAGATGATCATCTCCCTTTAAAATATTTTCTCATTATAAGAAAAGAATAGATTATTGGAAGAAAATTTACAAAAAGATATATACATGATGACTCAATCACACAACATATAAACAAGTTATTTTATTCACTAAAAACTAGATTCATAATGGTAATAGATGAGGATGTTTCTAGAAAGGACTAGCCCATCTTAACAAAATATTCAAGCCTAATTGTTAGAAAGTTAGATATCAAAGATGATAAAGTAGATATAAGAGTCAACCAACCACACACTTAGTATATTTGGAAAGATAACTCAACAAACGGTTAGAAATTTGAAAAGTATTTATATCATTCCATGAAAATATCAAATATTCTAAAATTAACAAAGGAGAAAGGGGATCCTTAAAAGAAAATTGGATTCCACAATGTAACAAATTTTATTTTATAAAATATGTAGATTTATTTAGATGAGGATTGTGGAACATGACATGGTGATACTAATAAAACAAATAAGTAATTTTAATTCAGAATTGAAATGGAAGTATTTACCATATTAGAATAGAGGATATGACTTGAATAGAAAATTTAATATAAACAACATATAGAGTATAGATGAAACATCCAACTACTAAGATTGACCAAAATATTTTGTGGCTAGTGTGACAAGGGTGAACTTCTTGGCGTTGTGGTTCTTATGTGAACCATAAACAATCATAATTTCTAATCATGTGAAGTTAAATTTTGTATTGCTTAGTGAAACTAGAGTTACCTTTCTATGAGGAAGACACTATAAGATCTTGTAAGCCATATCTTTAGTGTAGATTGATCATTACTATAGACAGGTTTGGTAGGTCACTTAAATATTAAAGAGACAAGGCCTCCCCACTAAGACATCATAAATGCACTAACTTGATGCTATATTAAAGGGTGTATTGACATGCAACTTATATGTTCTTCTCTAGATGTATCCAACCTAGAGAATAATGCTAAGGTTATGTCATGGTCCAATAGCCTAGATGCTTGATGATGTGTTGTATAATAATGTACTTTTGGATCCTAGTGTTAATGATGATATGGAGATTCTAGTGTCAATGACAATATGGAGAGGTGTAACCTTAGAAAGAGGTGTGTAATAGATGATATCATTATTTGGAAGGATTACTTATTAATAATTGGTTTTCATATTAATCTCTAGTACCTAGGCATGTGGTGTCTACCTCTTGTTTGCCATATTTGTTGGAGGAATAGTCTTGATCCTCTAGATACACTATTAATATCTCTATTGTACACTATACTCAACATAATTGTGAGTGTAGGTATTACGGTGGTTGCACTACTTACCACCCACCTTCTACATATCCTTATCTGATACAACATTGATGTCTCTTTTGTACACTACACTCAACATAATTATGAGTATAGATCTTATGGTGTTTGCACTACTTACCACCCACCTTCTACTTATCCTTATCCTAAACTATAGGCACTTTGTGCTTGGATGGTGTTGACGGTAAATTTGATGGTATTATTAAATGTATCTTGGTAATTAGAGGATTTTGTTTTGGAGTCAATGTATTATATGGAGATGAAGCTAGGACCCTTTTTTTGGCTTGAGATATCTCTCCTAGAATCTAAAGAAGAATGCTTGTACCAACAAATCTATTGAAACAAAGTCCATATTCAAATGACGATGGTACTTCAAGCATATAATATACTTGATCACTTGATGCTTCTCATGATTATCAATATTTAGATAATTGGTAAGTTCATTGAATGTGCTAGTGTAATGTTGGATAGTAAATATGGTGGTATAACTATTAAAAATATATGTATTTGTATTTGTAATGGTGTAAGGGGTATATCTGATCATGAACCATATTAACAAAGGTTTTCTATAAAGTACTTGGTGCTCTTTATTCTTAGATTGTATTTCTAGTTGTTTCTCATCAATAAGCAATTGATTTAGATATCCTGAAGACTATAAATGATTTCTTATCATTGTCTAAAATTTGATTAAAATTGGGCTTTGAATTGCTAAAATCATTTTTCAAACTTATTCATTTTAATCCAACTTGAGAAGACTGAAATGTTAATGTTGGCCTACACCTTCAAAGGGATATAGATATATAAAGGTATAGGGATGATAGTTGTGGATGGAGCTACCATATTATTCATGAAATACTAAAACTATCCAAACATTTTGTTTCTCTATTCTTATTGAGTATATTGAATGATTTTATTGATATCTAGGATAGACATGGTCTATCGATGAGTGGATGAGTTCTCCATTTATGATATTATGTTATTTAGGGTACTCAAACATAAAACCTAGTGTGATACCAATTTATTATCACTTTTTATATGTTTTTTCTATAGAGTTCATGCCAATGATGTCATGGCAATAAATTAAGACTTGGAACTAGCATGTCTATCAAAGAGTCCAAACATATGCTAAATTTTATAAGCTACGTTGGTTATGACATCATGATCCTTAGGAATTTAAGCAAACATCGATTTTGTTAGATTATCACTCCTATCCATAACCACATAAACCCCCTCCATAAACTATTCCCTCCAACCTTAGTTTCCTTTCTTCTTATCATTTGTACAAAAGAGGATCTATTACAAAGATGATGTCTCTTGAATAAGTGTTGTTTGAGATTAGGGTTTATTTATGTTTATCTAGATAAATGGTGAATATTTTATAATTTAAATGGAAAATTTTGTTAGAGTATAAGGTATGTATTATAAACTATTTTATAGTAATACATCCCCTATATGTTCCCCTTTATATGTGTCTTAGAAGACATAGGTTATCAATTTTTAAGGACTACTCTTATTTATCTTTTATTTAATATTTCTTTGCATGGTGGATAACTAAAATATATAAATATCCAATTTAAGCAAAGGTAAAGATTAATAATAAGAAAATATTACTTATGTTAAAACTACTAAACCAGAGTTGCCATGGTAGAAAAATACTAGGTCATGTTATTAAAACCCTTCAAAATAAGGGTTAGCATGTAAGGAAACACATGCAAATCAAAAGGAAGAAAAAATAAGTGGACATGTGTATATATAAATAAGTGAAAAAGATATGAGAAAACCCTTCCAAATAATAATAGGTGTTAGATCATATTTTATAATGCATTTATTTATTTTTATTTTTTTAACATGGTGGAATCGGTAGCCACCACGAATCCAGGCAGGCTGTCCAGCTTTTATGGCCGCCATAGTATTCTACGCTGTACGCCTTGGAAGCCGCCACATAGATCTTCACACAGTCCGCCCCTATAACCACCATGCCACAATCATTTAAAACCTTTTACGCCGCTAAAAGCACTTTATAATGCATTTATTAGAACTACATCTTGGCATGAATACATCTAAGATTCAAAATCCCACTCTTCCTTATTTTGAAAAATATGGGTCTTATTGTATCCAATATTCAACAACTCATCATTTTGTCTAGGCATCAAGTTTAGGTGTGATTTTCCTATTTCTATATACTATTTGAATTTTTTTTAGAATTATTTGGTTAATTTTATTGGTGTAAATATAGCTACAAAAGGTTAGAAAAAGAACCTTCAATAACATAAAATTGTGAGAAAAAAGAAACAAAACAAAAGACACAATTCCCAATCACATAAAAGTTACAATAGATGAAAATAATCTGATAGATGCTTTATTTCTCAAACCTAGATTTTTCACCCCTTTACAATGCTATACCAAGGAAATATATATCCCAAAAGAAACCCTAAATATTAAGCCCTAAAAATAAAAAATTACATTTTTTTTTTAAATTAAATTAAATTTTTTTCTTAGGCTATTTTGTCTTTAGTGCCAAAACCTAAATCACCCAAAAAAAACTCGGATAGCCCTAAAAATTTATACACACCTTCATATCATCTATATTAAGCCTCCTAGAAAATTACAACACCTATCCATGCCTAAATAAGAAGTTATTCTAGATATGTTTTCTTCCAAATTTGTAAAAAAACACTAAATCCCATTTTTGGGGCACTAGATGAAGGAATTAGAACTTGAAAAATACCTAAAAAAAAATTATATGACTAGATTGGTCTAACCCATGGTATATCCACCTCTTTATCTAACTCATAAAATTTCAAGTCGATCCAACTGTCGGATCAAAAGTTATACCCTCCAGAAGATAGGCTCCTGCATCATTCTCCTATGGTTGAAAAGAACTCTGCTCTTGTGAGTTCCTTTGATCAAAATCCTACAACTTTCTATTGTCAATAGTTTTAGTTCTCCCTAATAAATCCATGTATTATCTTCTTGTTGTAAATATTCCCATTGTACCAAATATTTGCTATAGTTTCCCTGCCTAGTACTAATTGTTTTCTTATCAAGTACTTGCATAAATTTTTCTTTCTTCTTCTTAGGTATTTGTTGCTCCCAATTTATGTCTTCTTCTTCTTCAACTTCATATTCATTCCCATGAAATTCATACAAATTTGTAACATTAAAAATTGATAAAATATCAAAATCATCAGGAAACTCCACTTTATAGGTATTATAATTCATCTTCTTCAGAATTCTACATGGTCCAATCTTCTTATACTTCAATTTGCTAAATGTACCCTTTGGAAATATCTCCTTCCTAAGGTGAACAATAACCATGTCTCCTACCTTAAAGAATTTCAATATCCTACTTGCATTTGCTGCTGCCTTATACTTTTCATTACTCTCTTATAACTTCTTTCTGACACTTTCACGCAATTCTTGTATGTGCTCTACAAATGCCTCTACATCATCATTGATTTTATCCCAAATCGGTAGATCAATTAGATCTAATGCACCATTGGTATTCTTACCATAAATAATATGAAAATGAGATTTTCCTATTGATATGTTGACTAAAATATTATATGCAAACTCAGCTTGTGGTAAGGCTAAGTCCCACTATTTTGGTTTTTCTCCAAAAATACATAGAATATTTTCCAAACTACGATTTAAAAATTTTGTTTACCCATCATTATGGGGGTGATATGCACTACTAAACTGTAGATTTTTTCCCATCTTCCCCATAGAGTCCTCCAAAAGTGACTTAGAAACCTTGTATCTTGATCTGAGGTGATTATTTTTGAAATACCATGTAGTCTAATAACTTCTCTAAATAATAAATCTACAAATCTAGTAGCATCATTGTTTTTTTGGCAAGTGATGAAATGTGCCATCTTAGAAAATCTATCTAGCATAGTAAAAATTTAATCCTTACTTCGTTGTGTGTTATATTACCCCAACATAAAATCCATGCTAAAATCTATCCATGGTCCTGTAGGGATGGGCAAAGGCATATAAAGTCCTATATTCTGCGCATGGCCTTTAGCCATTTGGAACACTCTGCATCTTAACACAAACTGGTTATATCCCTCTTTACCTTCGGCCAATGATACTTCTCTACAAGAGCAATCATCTTGCTCACTCCAAAGTGTCCAGCAAAACCTTAGATGTGCAGTTCTCTAATAATATTCTCCCTCATTGAACCAACAAGAATGCATAACTACTTGCCTTTAAACAAATAACTATATTTTATTATATAATCACAAACACCACTACCAACTTATCCCAACATTGGATTCTTACACTGCTTCACAATATCACCAAAATTTGGGTCATTTTCATACATTTTCTTAATTACCTCAAATCCAACTACTTCATGCTCCATAGTACACATCTACTCAAAGCATTAGCAAATTGATTTTGCTTACCTGAATTATGCTTCAAAACAAATATATACTCTTGCAAGAATGGTACCCACTTTGCATACCTATTATTTAATTTCTTCTGGGTATTTACATACCTCAATGCTTCATGATTAGTAAATAACATAAATTATTTAGACACTAAATAATGCCTCCAGTGTCTCAATGTCTGCATAATAGCATATAATTCCACATCATAAGTAGAATACTTCTTTCTTACCTTATTCAACTTCTCACTAAAGAATGCTATAGGTCGTCCTTCTTGACTCAATACAACTCCAATGCCCACATGGGAGGCATTACAATCAACCTCAAACAACTTGCTAAAATCTAGAAATATCAAAATAGGTGCTTTTGTCACCTTATTATTTAATAGTTCAAAACCCTCTATTACCACATTTTTCCATATAAATTATCTTCCCTTCGTACACTCTGTTATAGGTGCAACAATGCTACTAAAATTCCTAATGAACTTCCTGTAAAAGTTGTCCAAGCCATGGAAACACCTCACCTCTGTCACATTTCTTGGAATGGACATTTCCAAAATTACCTTCACCTTCTCTTTGTCCATCCTTAATATATCCTCTGATATTATAAATCCCAAGAAAACTAGACACCTTTGAAGGAAGCTACACTTCTTCATATTGACATACAAATTTTCTTTTCTTAACAACTCTAACACTAATTTCAAATGCAACAAGCGTTCTTCTTCATTCCTACTAAATATCAGAATATCATCAAAATACACAACTACGAACTTACCAATATATTCTTGTAATACTCTGTTCATCATCCTCATAAACGTGCTGGGTGAATTGGATAACCCAAACGACATCACCATCCATTCATACAACCCATTTTTTGTCTTGAAAGAGGTCTTCCATTCATCTCCTTCTTGGATTCAAATATGATAGTATCCACTACATAGGTCAATTTTGCTAAAGCATCGTGCTCTATCTAGCACATCCATCATATCATCGAGTATTGGAATTGGGAACTAATAATTGATTATAATTTTATTGATTTCCCTACTATCCAGACACATCCACCATGTATTATCTTTATTTGGCATCAATAGTGCAGGATTTGCACAAGGACTCATACTTTCTTTAACAAATTCCTTCTTTATTAGTTATGTCACTTGTTTGTTTAACTCCTCATTCTGCATGGGACTCATCCTATAGGCTGCTTGATTTGGAAGATATGATCCTGGAATTAGATCAATATGATGTTGAATATCCCTTTTTGGGGATAATCCATTTGGTAACTTTTTTGGTATGACATCTGCATACTCTTTCAACAACTTTACTATTGCAGGTGGTATAGCAACATCCTCAGTATTCACCTTCTTTGCTATTAACACGTAACAAACCCTAACTTATTTCATCCCTGTGATAAATTCCTTAGTTGTTAATAATATTTTGCTCTGCCCTTCTTCATTATGTGATAATAGGACCACTTTTGCTCCATCCTTCCAGAATGTGTAAGTATTCCTGCCTCCATCATGGGTCGTCTTCCTATCATATTGCCAAGGCCTACCCAATAACAAGTGACATGCATCCATTGGAATTACATCACACCATACTTCATCCTTATAGGTAGTCCCAATTGAAAACTTAACCAGATACCTCTTATCTACAATTACCTCGTTCTCTTTCTTGAACCATGATATGCAGTAGGGATACGAGTTCTTCTCACACTTCAAGTCAAGTTTCTTGACCATTTCATCTGAAACCATATTTTCACAAATACCACTATCAATAATCATCTTACATACCTTTCCTCCAGATGTGCACCTAGTTCAAAATATATTAATACACAACCAAGAATCACCACAATCATTATTTTCCAATTGTCCTTCCTTGGTACGATCATCGTCCTCCTTATCATAAGATTTTCTCCCATGTCTGCAACAACTTCTATCTCAATTTGCTCTTCTACATCAACTAGATTGACTCTAGATTTTTATCCCTATCTTCTTTCTTATGCAGGATAGTGTGAATACTCATAAGCTCTGCGCCCTTCCTCACCGCATCTATGACATGTATATGGTCTTTGTGGGCCATCCCAATTAACCTCTTCCTCTCTAAGATCCTCCAGCTCTCTGGTGGTTAACTTGATTTAGACCAAACTATTATTGTTTCTTTGTACTAGATGATTCTTCCTTTAAGGGATACCCTCTGATTGAGGGCGATGATGGTCCTTTCTTCACTCATTTTCTAAAATTACTCCTCTTATGTTTTTTTTCTACTTTTAATGCTAACTGATATGCATCCTCTACACTATGGATTTGAAGCATACTTAATTCATCTTGTATGGTATAGCTTAATCCATTCACATACCTTGCAACCTTCTGTTATTCTCTCTTCAAGACCGACCTAAATTGATAACTTGTAGAATTTATTGGTGTAGTCCTCGATGCTTTGATCCTTTTGTCTAAGGTTTTGAAGTCTACAAAATAATGTTTGGGCAAGAATTTATCCTTCCATTTTTTTTCCAATTTACACTAGACCCTAATTTTTTCCTTTCCTTTTCTTTTCCTCTCCTTCTGTAGATGATACCACCAAATCAATGCATACCATTTCAACTTTGTGGATGCAAGCTTTACTTTATTTTCCTCTGAAAGGCTTTTCCACTCAAAGAAATTCTCCATGCTATTCAACCAGTCTATAAACTCCTCTAATTTCAACCCTCCTACATACTCAGGGACATCAATATTGATTCTATATTTATTTCCTTCCAAGGCCATAATTAGCCTATTCTAAACTTGTTGTTCCTATGGCTTCCTCTCTAGTTCTTCCTCGTCATGAACCTCTGGCTTGTTGTCTCCTTCCATGCTCTCACTATCAGAATCCATATCTACAAATTCAAAGGGATATCTTTCCCCCATACAGACCATCATTCTAGTCAATTGAGTAAATTGTACCTATAGCTCCTGCATATTCCTATTGAGTTGGGTATAAGATTCTTTTCCTATCCTTATGATAATATGATCTGTGTTATTCTAAATAGAAAATTATGAATAGCAGAATAATTGTAATCGACACGATTACCTTCTCTCCCACAGTAATATCCAACTTGCTCTAATACCAAATTGTGTAAACCCAACTATAAGAGGTTATAATAATAATCTCCAATCACATGAAATTATGACAAAAAAGAAACAAAACAAAAGACACAATTCCCAATCACACAAAAGTTACAATAGATGGAAATAATCTGATAGATGCTTTCTTTCTCATTCCTAGATTTTTCACCCCTTTACAATGTAATACCAAGGGAATATATATCCCAAAAGAAACCCTAACTAAAAATAAAAAAATTACTTTTTTTTTTTAAATTTAATTTAATTTAATTTTAATTTTTTTCTTAGGTTATTTCGTCCTTAGTGCCAAAACCTAAATCACCCAAAACAACTTGGATAGATCTCAAAATTAATACACACCTTCATATTATCTATATTAAGCCTCCTAAAAAATTACAACACCTATATTATCTATATTAAGCCTCCTAGAAAATTACAACACCTACCCATGCCTAAATAAGAAGTTATTCCAAATATATTTTCTTCCAAATTTGCAAAAAAATACTAAATCCCATTTTTGGGGCACTATATGAAGGAATTAGAACTTGAAATAGCCTAAAAAACAACTAGATTACTAGAGTGGTCTAGCCCATGGTATTTCCACCTCTTTATCTAACTCCCCATAAAATTTCAAGCCAATCCAAGCGTCGGATAAAAAGTTATGCCCTTCAAAAGATAGGCTCCTGCATCATTTATGCTATTCTTATATCATTCTTATGGAAAATATGAATAAAATACTTTGTTCATTATTGCATAGGAATTCAATCATGTCCAAAGGATTTCAAGTAGATCCTAAGACACTAAATCTATCTCATGAACTAGTATACCTATGAATTATAACCTTCTAAGCCCCTTAGGGTGTGGTTGATTTATTAAAGGATATTAAACATTGATTGTCACTATGACCAAAGAAAGATGGGTGTTGGCAAGAGGCCAAAAATATCATAGGAATAATGTAGTAAAACAATACATTCAATTATTTTAGTTATATGTAAATATGGATAATACTCTTTTATTAAGGTATATAGATGCTTTAAATCCATCTTGTAAAGTAGGATTGTGTACCTTGAGATATAATCACAACCATGGAGGATAATAGGGAAATACCTAGATAAAATATACTTCATATTTAATAAGAAAATATTTTTTTAGTAATAGGCTTAGTTTTAGTTTATAACTATCTTGGACAACCTCTTGGCCAAATTATTCAAGTAAATTTTGAGTTATTGATCCAAAGTTATCACTATGTTAGATGCATTATCTATTACTTGATTCTAAGTTGAATTAGTTCCCATACTTCATATTATTTGGAGTATTTTCCTAAATAATAAGATTAGAGGGTGTATAAGTCAAAGGATATTGAGTAGGAGGCTCACAAAAGTATTCAACATGTAAAATAAATCAATCTCGACCTAAAGTCTATTGGCATATTTCATTACCACCAAGGGCTGAGGTTCATTTAAAATTTACCTTATTTTATATTGTTTTCTTCATAATATTTGAAAGAAAAACTCATAAGTATATTAGTATAATAGATGGATCCATAATCAAGGCATGATTCGTTAGTATTTGTCATTATTAACCCTTTTAGAGCTTAATAGTAATGAGAAAGCTCATATAGCCACTCTTTTTTAGATGAAGTAGTAGTACGAATGAATCATGAGCAATTATCATTATAATTGACCATTAGATATTTGATCTAGGAAATATCAGAGGATCAATTTTGAGATATCTGATATAAAAATTATTTAGTTTCATAATATTTTTCAAAGGAACATGTCAATGGATGAGTATTGGGCCAAGTTCTTAGCCTGGTTGAAGTCTGTTAGCTACATTTAGAATGGTTGAAGAAGATAAATTAATTCACATAGGCTCTATATTTACCCATTCAATGGGAGGTGAAATAGATAAGTTCAACTACATTAGAAGAGGCTACATGTATTATCTAGGTAGATATGAGGCTAAGGAATAATGGGTCCAATAGATTTAGACCTTTAAAAATGATATAGCTAAATTATCAAAATATTTTTCTTAGGGATAAGCTACAAGGATGCCCCTCTTTAATAATAGTAGTGGTCTTTCCATCAATATGATCCCAATACTCACATCCATAGTTGAGTGGATAGATAAATAGGTATAGGTGACAAAATGATAGATATCAAGTTAGAAGGCCTTCTAATAAGGGTTCTACAACCTTTTTAATAGGTACTCCACATACTCGAGGTTGTTGGGTGATTAGTACATAATTAGGACAACACTCGATGCATTAGGATGCACCTTTAAGGAGAGCATATATTGGAGGATGTTCTATTTATGGAGAATATCACAAAAAATTTAGTACCCTTAATGAGGAAAAGATCCACTGAGCCAAATGGTGAAAAGAGAAACACCCACCATCTACAATATGATATGATCATATGATATTTATGCAATAGTAGATTATTGTCATACATAACATCATGCATCAATGATCTAGATATTACATAAAATTATATCTTTAAGATTTCTATATTCTTTAACTCTAGAGCTATAAATTCATGTATCAATATGTGAAGATTTGAGATGATCACAAGAAATAAATGCTTCGTGTGGAGAGTTGAGTTTTATTACATGTGAATATTTGTGTTATTCCTTTAGGACCCTATGATGTGGTCTTAGGGATGAATTGTAATTTTTATTACTAGACCAAGATAGATTATTTTTTAAAGATAATAGAATGTGGATGATGGAGATATCAAGTTCCTTCTTAGTGGGATTTTAAAGTAATTCCTCTTCACTGTCTTTTGGCCATGCATAAAGAAGTATTTTAGAAAAAGGGTGCTAGCTTTATACCATTACTATATAGGATATAAAAGTAAAACATAAGGAGAATATGTAGTCTATAATTGATACCTATCTAGTCCTTAATGATTTTGAGGATGTTTATCTAAAATTTCTCTTTTATTTACCTCCTAAGAGGGAGATAGACTTCACCATTGAGCTTGTACATAGATCTAACTATTGTCTAAGGCATTTTATAAGATTTCCACACCATAGTTATATGAATTGAGGATGCACTTGTAGGAGTTTTTGACTTGAGTCTTGATTTCTTCATGTGTTTCTCCAAATATAGAACCAATTATATTTATGAAGGATGATTCCATGAGGCTATGCATTAACTATAGACAACTAAAAATTTGACCATTAAGAATTAGTAATTACTTTCTTGTATTGATGATTTCTTTGATTAAATAAGGGGATCTATGGTATTCTCTAAGATATGCTTGGGGTTTGGATATTATTATCTTTGTATTAATGAGTAAGATATTCTTAAGACTTCATTTAGATCTAGATATGGGAACTATGGGTTTACAATGGTAATATTTGACTTCTCAAAAATCTTGATAGCCTTTATGATATTGCTAAGTAGTTTTATTCAAGAATTATTTAGAAAAAAATTGTATAAGTATTGTTGCATAGTATTTTACTTTATTCTTATACTCCAAAGGAACATAGGTAGCATTTGTGCTTGGTATTATAGTGTCTGTGAGAGCATCCATTATAGGGAAAACTCTCTAAATGTTCCTTCAACCAAACAAAGATCTAACAGTTAGGACATATAGTATTTGGTGAGGGTATGTTTTTTTACCCTACCAAGATCATATATATAGTGGAGTGGCTAATGCTAATCAATGTTGTTGAAGTTCATAATTTCATAGGGATGGTAGAGTATTAACAAATATTTACTTTTGGGTTCTCCAAGATATCCCATCTGATCACATTATTTCAAAGAAAAAGGAATAATTTTAAGTGGACTAGTAGATGTGTGATTGAGTTTCAAAAGTTGAATGAGATTATCACCAATTAATGTACTGCCTAATTTATAAAAGGATTTATTTATTTGTATAGGTGGTTCAGTAGAAGGACTCAATGAATTCCTTTTGAAGGATGGGTAAGTCATTGAATATGAAAGCATAAGGTTCAAGGACCATAAGCTTAACTACCATATCCATATTTTGGAATTATTACTAATATTATATGTTATCAAACATGGCATCATTTTCTATTAAGATAACAATTTTAGATAAAGGTATCAAAATTTGAGATAGGAATATATCATAAGGCATGGAATAATTTGGTTTCATAATAAAATATATATCTATATCTTAGTGATGAATTTAATTATGGAAAAGTGCATGTCCTAATATTTAGTCCATCTTGAAGTGAAAAATATGTATGCAAACTCAAGATAACTTTACTTTTGGTCTAGAATGGAACATGTTATCATTGAGTATGTATCAAGTTGTTTAGAGTTATAGAAGGTGAAGGCTAAACATAAACATCTAGAAGAATTACTCATGGTGGAAACAAGGTGTAGGCTTAATTGATTTTATCATTGGAGTACTTATATCTACTTATTGCCATGTTGTCATTATTGTAATTATGGATGACCATATATGATGCTTTCACCATTGCATAGGTTTTCATCAATGAAATTGCTAAATTGGATGAAATTTCAAATGCTTCTATTTTAGATAGAGATTCCTCTTTTACCTCTAAATTTTTGACCACTTTCTAGGATGGTTTGCACACCAAAATTAATTTATATAACCTATGATTCTTAAACCAATGGATAAATTGAGAGAGTAAGTCATGTCCTAGAGGTTATGATTTTAGGATGGTTTAAAATTGGACATTATTTTATACCTTTAAATTGTACATATTGTAATTAAAAATATCTTATATAAATTAGATTGTAATTGCAACTTAAATGATTAATATAAACACCTTGTTAATGTATTTAAATATTTTACTTTTAAATAAAAATATAAGAAGTAACACATGATATATTAGAAATTCATGACCTTTATTTAGATCTTTAATAATTTTTTTACATATGAATAATTTACTTTTAAATTAATTTAAATTAATTAATTAAAATCAAATAAATTCCTTTCTTAAAAATAACAACAAAATATAAGATATATATGTTTATTATTACCATGAAAATGAAGAAGAGGATCTACTATTTTATAAAAAAAAATTGTTGATGCTTATAATAGTGCCTATGAACTCAAGCATTATATATATATATATATATAACTTGTTTTTCTACAACAAGCATTTAATTTCATTAAAGTATTAAGATATAATATATTGTTTATGTGTAATCTTTGAAATAAAAAAGAAAGGCTTCACATTTTGAAAGAGTGAGCAGAAGGGAGGGCTCCAATAGAGGGAAGGCCAAAAGTAGAAGGCCAAGAGTAGCGCCTCTTATAGTGTAAGGTCCATAACATCTTGTTGTTAATGATAATAATTGAAAAAACACATTACACTGTCTAAACATTAAAAACGTTTGTAACAATTGAGAGGTGTTGTACTCAAAACCCTAAATTTTCGTTCATAAACTTAATTACTAATTTATTTTAAAAACTATGGAGTCCGCTCAACATACATCACTCAGAGCTAAAGCTATCAGACTCGGCTGTCATTGTTCACCACGCCAGTAAACAAGAAGGCGATGTTACCTTGCTTGACCCGATATTCAATTTAAGCTCAGAACAGACCTTGAATAATATTCTCTCTCAAAAATAATTATAGTAATCAAAGTTATAGGACATAGTAGAAACATGCACAAGGTATTGTTTGTTAAGTAGAAATCCCACACTACGATGAGACATTGAATAATATTATCTCTCAAAAATAATTATAGTTTAGGAGAAACATGCACAAGGTATTGTTTGTTAAGTAAAAATCCCACACTATGATGAGACCTTGAATAATATTATCTGTCAAAAATAATTATAGTTATCAAAGTTATAGGACATAGGAGAAACATGCACAAGGTATTGTTTGTTAAGTAAAATTCCCACACTATGATGAGACATTGAAAAATATTCTCTCTCAAAAATAATTATAGTTATCAAAGTTATAGGACATAGGAGAAACACACTATGATTTCCTTCACCGAAAAAAAAAAAATATGATAGATTTCTATTCACCGCTAGGAGGGTCGATCCTATGCAAATTTCAGGACTAAAGATATTTATTGCATTAAACGTGAGAAGGGTTATTCCCAACCACGTCTTTTAGCCAACTCCTCTACCTCTATTTTTGGAACGGATCCGTTCTCTGCATCATCCGAGAGTCTGAGGTGACTATACACTGCAAACCCACCTAAGGGCCCAAGCAATTGGGTGGTTATTCCAACAACATGCCCAAGCAAATTGATCGGTGCTATTTGCTCACTGTGGTGGTACACCCTTGCCGTCTTGCAATAGACTGCGAAGATCTCGCAGTTGTTAAAAACAGCATTGTACTCCCCAAAGCCTGTACGTAACAGATATTTAGCACGATCGACCGCTTTCTCCGGGGGATCTGATTCGGTACAGGTGCACGTCCCTCCCCGGGGATGGAGAGAAAATTCAAATTTAGTGACACCGTACTTGAAGCGATAGAGATCGCCTCCATCTAGAAAACAATCCAAGCAGGTACGCACCACTCCACTCTCGCATCCCTTGTACCCACACACTCCGCAGCTACTAGACGAACCGTTGGACTTTGCTTTTTTCATTTTTGCGTTTGTAAGATGGATGACTTGATTATCCCCAACATAGATAGCTGCATCTCGATACCCAAACAGATTACGAAAGAAATATCCATCCCTTAATACAATGGGAGAAGATTATATAATATATGGAGAAGAAATGACTAAATTCTCCAAGATTATACCATGGTGAGTGAATGAATAACCTTCCCGCCATGTGTAGATGTGATCCCCTTCTCGGAGTTCGCTTCTCTCGATCCTGTACCAAAATACACCCATTGCGGTTCTTCTACAACTATCACGTGCATCACATATGAAAAATGAGAATATCAGCACATAAGATAGAAAGATAAATGAGACTCTAAACATTGACTTTATCGGAGGTTATTCTTTGACGAATGTTATCTTAAGGTGATCATTTATAAAACTTAATTTAATCATATGTAGATTAAACATAAACATTAAAGAGTATGGACTAAAATTGTAATTGAAAAGCTAAGTTTAGGAAAAGCTAAGTTTAGGACCAAATAAATCAAGTGAACAAGCCTTATCAACCACACAAAACAGTGAGATAGCCAGTTGTTGACAGATACTATTCATACCCACTCGCCAAAAACAACTGAATGGCAAAAATTTAAAAGTGGAATGTGGAGATAAATATTATATTTGTGAAATTTAATCTAATTTATGATCACAAAGAAAATACATATATAGGCACTGAAATTAGGTGAAATTTTTTTTTTTCATTATTCAGATAAAGACTAGTTTTCATAGGTTTAGATGTGAAACAAGGAGATAGACAACACGGAAGGAACAATGGGAAGAAGGGATATATACTCTATGCAGCACAGGGGTAATAGAGACAGAGGAATATTTCATCTCTGAATGCCTGAGTTTTTCGGGCATCTGTGGCAAGTACAAAGAAACACTTGGAAAAGAGTCTATGACAGAGTTATTTGAAGACAGTAAAATAAAAAAAATTCAAGAGTTGCTAACCCAAATTAATAGGAGAAGAAACAACCTTCTCAAAAATACTAATGATCATATGATTTAAATAACTGTATTTTAATATTTAAAAACCCCATAAAACATATTTTGGACCTCACATAGTTAATTAAAATATATTTAGGACCTCACATAGTAATTAAAATATTTCATTCATTCATGTGCAATGTAAAAGCCTAAATATCTTAAACAACTACGGTAATGGCTTCCTTTTTTAAAGATAATCTCTTTAGACTCACCGCGTGTATACCTCACTACAATCACTGGCCGCAAGAGGAAAAAGGCTTCAGTCAAAGACCGCCCGACTTGAGGAGATCACACCACCAGCAACACTTCTTATAACAAGTCAGGGTATATTGTAAATGGCATAGAAGGAGGGAAAAAAAAACAAAAAAAATCTTGGAGAATCAGGGTATATTGTAAATGGCATAGAAGGAGGAAAAAAAAACAAAAAAAAATCTTGGAGAATCACAAAAAAGTTTAAGAGTACAGCATATTAGAAAATAATTGCATTTCATCGGGAACCCGACGCAACCCATTCGTACATACATGACTGAGTGGAAGGTTGGAATCTTCAATAGTGGCTTCAAAGGAATTACTCTATCGTCGTGTTTTCTGTTATATTATTGAAAAATAAGAATGTATGCTGGAAAATTAGATTCTAAATGGCTCTTCACTTCATACACGCTTCATGAGCCCAATCAGATTAACAGTGCGTTTCAGCGCTATGACGTATTGAAGATTGGATTTATTAACATACGAATAAATTCAAAGTGACTCTTAAACACCGCTTAAGTTGTCAAAATTGACAAGTGCGAGATCACATCACTAGTGGATTACAGATATTCGCACCGCTGCATATTTTCCCAGGGACTTTCAGAGTCTCTATTCCAACTCGGTTTGCACTGATTACATGTGTGAAAATAATTAAATGCTGCTCCATCTTTTGTAGTAGACAGACGAATGGAGATAAGAGTAACCATTTTGAATTATTCTTAAAAATAATTACAACAACGAGACCGATAAAAAATTTGTGGTTTGGTTTTTACTATTGTTTCTTGTTTGCTTCTTTTGTCAAACAGTAGGAACTAGATTGCTTGAAGTTTTATTTGAAAATAATTGAACCTAACAAGTGGTATCAGAGCTATAGTTTTGTTGGATACTTGACAAATCTTGTGTTTAATTTTGGATCAAGTAGAGCATATGGCAGAAGAAAGGAGGTTAAAGGTGGAGAAATTCAATGGCTCAAACTTCCAGTTTTGAAAAATGCAAATGGAAGACTACTTGTACCAAAGGGACCTCTATCAACCTCTTGAAGAGAAATCAAAGAAACCCTCAACCATGAGTGATGAAGCATGGGATCTCTTGGATAGGAAGGCCTTGGGTGCTGTCAGATTTTACCTAAGTTCAACTGTGGCCTTCAACATCTCCAAGGAGAAAACTACAAAGGGAGTAATGGATGCATTGGCCAAAATGTATAAAAAGCTATCTGCCTCAAACAAGGTATACTTAATGAAAAAGTTGTTTAACATGAAGATGAATGAAGGTGGTTCAATTCAAGATCATGTGAATGAATTCAATAGTGTAACAAACCAATTGTTTTTAGTTAAGATAGAGTTTGCTGATGAGATTAGAGATCTGCTAATCTTATGTTCACTTCCTGAAAGTTGGAATAGTCTAGTACTAACTGTTAGTAACTTAGCCTCTAACACTACCTTGGTCTTTGATGAAGTTGTTGGAACTATTCTTAGTGAGGATATGAGAAGAAAGTCCACAGGTGAAAGTTCTAGTTCATCCCTCACGGTTGAGACTAGAGGAAGATCAAGAGAAAAAGGTAGGAGCAAATCAAGAGGTAAATCCAAAGGGAGGTCACAATCAAAGGGCAAAAGGCAATTGGAATGTTGGTATTGCGGTAAGAAAGGACACCTTAAAAAGGAATGTTGGAATAGAAAAGGTAATGATAAGGAAGGAAATGATAATAATAAATTTAATAACAATCAAGAAGCCAATATAGCTGGTGAAATACTACAAGATGCACTTAGTGATTTATTCAGGTGCTTCTTTTCATGCAACTTCACATAAAGAGTATTTCATAAACTATGTTGAGGGTGACTATGAACAAGTGTTGTTGGGAAATAACCAATCTTGTAAAATTGTTGGTATTGACACTATTGCAATAAAATTACCTTAATGGAACACAATGGAAACGATATGAAACAAGACACACCCCTGATTTAAAAAGAAATCTCATTTCAGAAAATAAATTAGATAAGGAAGGGTACACAATTTCATTTGGCAATCTTTCTTGGAAAATCACAAAAGGTTCAAAGGTGGTAGCTAGAGGTAAAATGGTAGGCACTCTGTATTTTCTTACTAATGTTTCAAACTACTCCATGAATATTTTTTCAGCAAATGAAATTGCAACTTTGTGGCATAATAGACTTGGTCATATGAGTGAGAAATGTACAAAAATTCTACACTCAAAGAAGTTGCTTCCTAATCTAAAAGAAATTGACATGGGATTCTATGAGGATTGTGTGTATGGAAAACAAAGAAGAGTAAGTTTTCTAAAAGTTGGCAAAGAAAGGAAAAGTGAGAAGTTGGAGTTAGTTCATACAGATGTGTGGGGTCCTTCACAAGTAACTTCACTAGGTGGTTCCTCTTACTTTGTCACCTTTATAGATGATTGCACAAGAAAGATATGGGTGTATTGTCTTAGGAATAAATATGATGTGTTTGAAACTTTTAAGATTTGGAAGGCACTAGTTGAAAATGAAAGTAGTTAAAAATTAAAATATCTCAAATTTGACAATGGTGG
>JAQPPZ010009794.1:0-23476 GCA_028583015.1 Wollemia nobilis | reverse complement strand
GAAAATTTAAAATTTGAAATTTGAATAGCCAAACCGCTCAAGCTGAAAATTGGATACCAGACTCCTGCATAGAATATCACCAAATACACTGGTATCCCCTACAACTCCATTAATAAAACCAGTAGTGCACACAAGCTCCTGTAGAAGCAAACCCTCTGCCAGAGTTACTTATCAAACGAACCCACACACCAACAGTGCCAACAAGAAAGGAAAAGAGAGTAGCATAGAAAAAAGAGGAAAATAAATAAACAACCTGCTCTAATGGGAAAGTATAACACCTATAGAGGAAGTCATCTAGTGATACCACTCAATACCACTCAACTTCTATAAAACTAAGAGAGTAGTAATGGATGAAACATAACCTCAAAACTGAGGATCAAAGCTCCTCCTCTAAATACCACTCAACTTCTATAAAACTAAGAAACTAGAACTCTAGAGGGCAAAAAATCCCATAGTGAAATCTGAAAGCCAAGACCCTACAATAGAAACCACTTCAAGGAACATATGGTCATTGAAACACTTTTGGGACCACCCAATAAAACAAACTATAAGCACACACACCAGTAGTTCCACCTAGGAAGACTTGGAGAAGGAAACTATGTAGTAAAACCTTTCGAGCACCCAAAAACCTGACTTAGCTCTAGCCAAGGAGAGCAACCAACAACTACTACAACAAAAATACCTCGAAATAACTCCCATGGGTTTGGGATGACATTTGGCCCTATCCCCCTTAGGTACCTTGACTAAGTAAATAGTGGCAAAAATGAAACCTGAAGAGACGCAAATCCAACTCACCAAGATCTCAATTGACAACCAATCCAAGCAAATCCAACGCTCACCGAACTAGAACGTGTGTCCAAGATAAACATGGAACCACCATCGAGAACATTATGCACCACAAAAATAGTTCCAAATCACCCCCACAAGTTAGGCTGACAAATAGCTCTACCCCATCAAGGACCTTATCTAGATCTACATTGACTTATCGAGCACACAATATATCTAGAATGAACTAGAGATACCCCCCATTCAAAAAAATACACCATCGACCGTTGGAACAGAGAATTTATACCAAAAACTAGGTCAAATAGGGAGAGACCTTAATATGACAGAATTAGGGATTGACAAAAATTTACCTCCTAGTTCTCCTCCTTTAGCCTTAGCTAAATTTAATTCTTGGATATCTTGTCATAATAAATTGGGGGTATTTGATGTAGGACACCTTAATATGACATAATTAGGGATTGACAAAATTTTACCTCATAGTTCTCCTCCTTTAGCCTTAGCTAAATTTAATGCTTGGCTATCTTGTCATAATAAATTGGTGGTATTTGATGTGCTTAGGGAATTATTGTATATAGATAAGCAATGATGGTTCACTTGCTATAATATAGGGACTAGGAAGAAAGCTAAGATATATAGAACCTATAGGTTTTATTATTCTAATGGATTTTAAACATACAACATAGATTTGATGCAAAAATAATTTGTGATTATAATACTATTATATTATACTAGATTCATATCATGATAGGTTTTACCTATATCATAAGTATCACAAGGTAGAAGTAATTCCTTACAAATTGAATTGTTCTATATTTAATGAGAAATACTAAATTATAGGTACTAAATATAATGGTTAACGAAAGATAATCCTAAAGCGCAGTATGGTTAGAGTGGTGGGAACAAGATCTATCTAGGGTAATTTAATTTTTTAGGCCTATAATATACATATATGTAGGGATTAGAGGTATCTTAAGAAGGCATCCCAATACTCTTTTGAAGTAAAATGATTGTTAAAGAACATAAACTTATACTGAGAGGGGGGTGAAAAGTATAAGACCACTTTTTACTTTCCATTCCCAAATAGTATTATCCAATATAATCAATGGTGATATCAATAGCAATAACCAAATTAGTGCACAGATCATCATACACAATAGAGACACCAATTTAACGTGGTTCACCGAATGTGGTCTACTCCACAGAGGAAATATTTTACTAAAATTTTCTCAACAAATATCTTTGGGAATCCTACCCTATTACATTGTTTATGGAACTCTATCCAAAGGAGACACCAATACCCTAATAAAGTTCATGGATATCTATCCATAGGAGACACCAATATCCTCAGCTCATTCATGGATCTTTATCCATAAGAGAACTCCTTTATCCTATGCTCTATATGGTGTTATTCTAGAATAATGGTTGCCTCCACTACACAGGCTAATGGATCTCTATCCCTTGAAGACTCCTATCATCACTCAGAATATCTATCCTCACTGCCCTGGATAATTGAACTCTATCCACTAGAGACTATCATCCTCTATACTCTATCACCTCTAAATATTGCTCTCAAATTTGTCTCAAATCTGCACTAAACACAATCCTTCAGTATAGCACAAATTTCTCAATATATGTTCTCTAATATGTATTAAACATAGTCCTTTGGTCTAACACAAATATTATTAATCTATATCCTTCGATATATACTAAACATAGTCCTTTGGTCTAGCACAAATCTACTCAATCTCTATCTCTAGTCTGGCATAAACTTGTCCTCAAATATACACCAAACTCTATCCTCAAATCTATCCTCAAGACTTAACACAAATATTGACTCAATCACAAATAAAATATTCTAGATCTGCTCCAAACCTTAACTCAAGATTTGAACAAATCAATAAATCAACTCTGCTCACAAGTCTTCTAAAATACTTGCCTCAACTCTATCCACAAGTCCTTTCAAGGACTTATCCAATATTCTCTCAATATTTATCTTCAAATTTTTATTGTAAGCTTCCACAAAATCTCACACCAATCTTTCCACAAGTCTTCTCCAAGACTTACCTCAAATCTGTTCAACAAGTCCTCACTATAACTTATCCAATCTACTCAACAAGCCTTCACCAAGACTTACCTGAAATCTACTCAACAAGTTCTCACTAGAACTTGTCCAATATGCTCAACAATCCTTCACCAACACTTACCTCAAATCTGTATTATAAGCTTCCACAAAATATTATTCGACTCAATCTATCACAAAAAACCTCTTCAATCACACTAATAATCTTCACACAAAATCTTGTTCAATCTCACAAAAACATATAGAGAATTGTTAAAAAATCTACATGCTTCTTACTCATAATAATGCTCAATCACTTTCAATCTCTTTTCAAAGCAAATTAGAATATAGAAAAATTGGCTTCATAGAACTTGAACTATCACTTCAACACTTCCACTTGACTAGGTCCAATCAACTCAACTCAATAAATCAATCAATAAAATACTTCTTTATCACAAACCTTAGTCCAATCATATGAACACTCACTCACTTATTTCCAACAATGCTTATCAAACATTCTCACATAACAATGATACTCATAATCTTGCAAACCCTAATTCAAGATACTTCACAACTTCACATAACAATGATACTCGTGTTCTTTCACAAACCTTAGTTCAAGATAGTTCACAACTTCACATAAAAATGATACTCATGTTCTTGCACAAACCCTAATAATGCATATAAAGGTTCAACCAATGTTTCCAACAATTTTTATCAAATAATATTTCTTTATTCAACCTTTGTTTCAAAAAAACCTTGAACCATTAATACAAAATCAAACTCAACAATGCTTACCACACAGTAATTTTCACTCCAACTTAGCATTCACAACATCCAAAAATCACTCACAAGAAAGATGTGGTCATACCTTTTTGTTTGATGAAGAAGTGCCCTCAAAAACCTGTTTTAACAAGATCAAACGCTTTGCCAATCTCAAGGGTTAGGTTACCACAACCTCTTCACAAGTTATTTACACAAAACATCAAGTCTTTTTACACTTCATCTCCAAAATCAATATTTTAACTCAAATAATTTATCAAAAACAAATACATGGTTTCCCTTGTACACCTTATAATATCTAATTCAATATAATAAATCATTCACCACATACACAATGTCACAATAAAATTTTTAATCTTTTCACCTTAAACTCCCCTAACACTTAACATCCATAAATTAATATTAAACTTGCATACCTTTGTTAATGCTATCCAAAAGGTCTTGGCGGGATTCGAGCCATCAATTGCTCTCTCCCAAATGCTTTCGTATTACTCGTGCACCAACTAGGCTATGTGTCTCCACAAGGACCAAAAGGTACAAATGTACCTTTGATTTCCTCCTCAAACGGTGCAAACATAGCATGATCTTCCCTTTGCCAAAAACAGAGTGCGTAAGGTTTGAACCCACACCTGATATTTTTGAATGCTTTTATCATAGCCTTTGGCTTCTAACTCAGTTATGAGGGGCTTTGAGCGAATTTCAGAGGCCATGAACTGTTGTCCTCTTCTACGCTCAACATACATGCGAAAATGCACAAGCCTTTCTTTCCTTTGCACTAGCCAAACAATTGTTTGCATGGGATAATTTTCAAATCCCAAACCTTAGCATTAGTTATATGCAAACCATAGCATATTACAAAATTGATGAGCATATTAAATTTCTAAATTAGATTTAATATATCCTTTAACTTTGGTTCCAAAAGGATTATTTAAATTTAAATTTTAACTTGGTTAAAATATTTAAATTTAAATTTTAACTTGGTTAAAATATTTAAATTTAAATAATTAAACCTTATCGTTTCAAATCTGCCACCTACGTTTTTTGGAGAACTTGGAGAATGATCACTTCATGGTCTTCAATTTTCTTAAAATCAACCTTTAACTAGAATATTATAATTTTTTTTTTTTTGGCCTTCATACAATCTTCCTCTTGCACTGCTCACTAAAAATGACTCTTGACATCAATGACAACTCAACTACTAAAAATGTCCAACAATATCCCCCTTTGTCATTGATGGAAACCTACTTTCTTTTTATCATTCCTTTTACCTTTTCCTATTCTACTCCCCCTGAGAAACTACTCCCCCTAACTGAATGCTTTCCTCCTAACTCAAATCTCTCCCCCTTACTCAAATCTCTCCCTCTTTGACATCAATGGCAAAGGGTCACATTTGGGGCTCAAGGCTAAGAATGAAACTCTTTGTTTAGTCCATCTCCCACCTCCTCTTGAGGTGGTTAATTTTGGGGTGGGAGTACTTCTACTCCTAGAATGCACTTATCTTTACCTTTATCCACTTTATTCCTCATTTTATCCTTCTAATTCCTATGACTATTCTTGTTCCTACTTATCTCTGGAATCTCTGCTCTACATCATCTTGTTATATGTCCATCATTATTGCACTTATAACACTTAATGTTATTATTCCTTGGAGGTGCAAATGTCTTGATATTTCTTCTAATGGAGCCATATCTATTCTTGTTATGAACCCTGTAGTTAATTGCCTTATGATCAAACTGATTACAAGAGTTGCAATACCCTTAAAATAGTTGCATGTTTATGAAGTTCCCATATTCTTTTCTTTCATGTGTCCTACACTATGAAGCCCTGTACCCAAATATGTGACATGAAAAACATTATCCATTGAAATTACCTTGCCTTGACCTCATTGGTCTCTTAGTATCTTTTACCTTGTGTTGGTTCCTGTTCCATATGTTCCTCTTTTGTGCATTGTTCCTTTCCTTGTTGAACTTTCTGTTGTCCAACTCATCCTTAGAAGTATCACTTTCTCTTACACTCTCTCCTTCTAAAGTTTCTTCTTCTTTAGAACTTGAGGTTGACTCCTCTCCTTATTTTTTTTGTACCTATTCAAAGCTAATACTTGTTTTATTTGTTGGTCATATTTGTACCTTGATCATCTTATTTGTGATATTTGAGCTCTTTCAAAACTTGTATAGTCTGTTCTTAGACTCTTTTACTTCTTCACTTAGTAGAACCACTTCATGTTCTAACCTTTCACATTCTAAGACCTTTACTTCTAACTTATCTTTGATCTTCCTTGTCTTAGCCATTGACTTATTTAGATCCTCTATAAGCTTTCCTTTCTCTTCATCATATTCTTGAAACTAAAGCTTAAGTTGGGAGTTTTTCTTTCTTACCTTATTTAATGCATCAGGAGCATGGATTGTTGGACATTTTGAGTAGATGAGTTGTCATTTATGTCAAGAGTGAGTGGTCATTAATGTTAATATTTTAGCACTAGTCAGTGGTAGTTTCAGTGGGCAACATCAGTTTTAGGTTCTCCAATCAGTGCAAAAGGATAGTCCATTTTTAGTTGATGAAGACTCGGTTCCAGGAAGTTAGATGTGGTATAAAGTGCAAAGAAGAAGCCCAAGTGAATAATATTATAATAATTCTTTATAATATTATACAAGGAAGATAAAATTAATTATAAATTAATTAATATAATTTTATTAAAATTAATTTATTAATTAATTTACTTAACTTTAAGTTATTTAAATTAATTATTAATTAATTTAAATATTAATTATATATTAATTTATGTTAATTTTAAATAACCCTAAGGTGGGTTATTAATTCGAATTTCAAATTTGAATTCTAGCACCGACGTGGGGAGAAAATTAACCAAGTGTGTATATAAGGGGGACTTCCCCACCTTACCAAAGTCTCCAATGCTTTCAAATTAATTCTAATGCTATACGAGCTTATGTGAATCATGTTGTGCGACAAAGAGGATTTTGTTTTGTTTAAAGTGCTTAAAGGAGGTAAACAAATTTCACCCACCAAGGAGGGAGCCTTGGTCACCAAGCATTGGTAGCGCAGTTGGCAACCACAATGGAAGCAAGATGTGAGGGCAACGATTGACGTAGGTTCAAATCCACGGGAGGATTATCTTTTATTTTGTGTGAAGTCAATGGCGGATGAAGGAATATTAGGAAGGAAGCATTTCTTCCTTTATGTGGGTGCATTTAGCCCACGCGGTGGGCACCAAAGTGCTAAGGCGCTTGATGCTTGGTGAGATGGCAGGTTGAATCACGCCGAAACCCTTTTGTGAAGAAGGCAAAGGTATGCATTTGTTGAGCACCAAAATTTTCAAAGGATTTAGTTGAGCTATTAAAAATTTATTTTTTGCATAAATTATTTGGTTTGTAAGGTTTTAAGGGGAGTTATAAGGTTGATGCAAAATAATATTTTTTGTGATATTTTCTTGAGTGTTTGAAAAGGATAATAAAGTGTTTAAGGAAAATTGTTTGAGGTTTTGTGGTGTTGGATATTATTTTAAGTTGGCGATTATAAGGTGTATTCAAATAATTATTTTCCTGTATGATTTGATGGATGTTAATTCCAATAAAGATCAATAAGGTGTGTTTGAGATTTTATTATATTTGTGTCTAAGGAATATTTGAGAAAGTGTTAAGAGTGATAATTTTTCATCTAACCATTAAAATTGGAAAGAAGAAAATTGTGATTGAGACAGGTTTTCTAAGGCCACTTCTACATTAAAAAAAAGAAGGTATGGGCATATTCTTCCTAGTGAGTGATTGTTGAATGTTGTGAATGCTAAGTTGGAGTGAAAAGGATTTGGTTAAGTTTTCCTTGTTGAATGTGTTTTGAATTAATGCTTCAAGGTTTTCTGGAATAAAGAGTTGTTGATAAAACTTTTTTTGATAAGCATTGTTGTTGAAGAGATTAGTTGAGTGAACTTGAACTAGGGTTTACAAATATCATGAGAATAATTGTTATATGAAGATTATTTGATAAGCATTATTGTTGAAGTGATTGGTTGAGTGAAGAACTTGGACTATGGGTTGCAAATATTACGAGTATCATTGTTATGTGAGATTGATTGATGAGCATTATTGGAAATATTTGAGTGAATGTTAATGATTTGGCACTAGGGATTGTGAGCAAGGATTATTTTATTGAGTGATTAGTTGAGTAGATTTGGTTGAGCCTAGTCAACTGAATGTGTTGATGTGATAGTTCAAGTTTTGTGAAACAAAATTTTCAATATTATGAATTGATTTGAGAAAGAGGTTGAGTGTTAATTAATGTGAAACATATTGAGCCTCTAACAATTCTCTATATGTTTCTATGATAAAAGAAAGATTGAAAGTGATTGAGAGTTTGTGAGTGAAGCATATTGAGTCCCTAACAATTATCTATATGTTTCTATGGTAAAAAGAGAATTTGAAAGTGAGTGAAAATTGTGGTGAATGTGAAGCATATTGAGTCTCTAAAAATTCTCTTTATGTTTATATGATATTGGAATAGTTCTAGTGAGGACTTATTGAGAAGATTTGAGGTAAGTCTTAGAGAAGACTTGTGCACAAATTTGTGTGAGATTTTGTAGAATCTTACAATACAAATTTGAGGACAAATATTGAGAGCTGATTTGGACAAGTTCTAGTGAGGACATGTTGAGCATATTTGGACAATTTCTAGAGAGGACTTGTGGACAAATTAGTGTGAGCTTTTATGGAAGCTTACAAGGCATATTTGAGACAAGTATTTGAGAAGACTTAAGAGAATATTTGATTGATTGATTTTTTCAAACCTTGAGTTAAGGTTTGGAGAAAATCTAGTAGAATTCATTTGTGATTGAGTCAAGCTTTGTGTTAAGGCTTGAGGATAGAGATTGAGGATAGATTTCTACTAGACCGAAGGACTATATTTAGTGCAGATCAAAGTATAAATATTGAGGATAAATTTATGATATATTGAAGGACTATGTTTAGTACATATTTAAGGACAAAGTTTGGTGCATATTTGAGGATAGGTTTGTGCTAGACCAAAGACAAATATTGAGCATATTTTTGCTAGATTGAAGGACTGTTTTTAGTGCATAATTGAGAAAGATCTTTGGAGGTGACAAAGTATAGAGAATGATAGTATCTAATGGATATAGATCCATTAGCTAGGGCAATGAAGATAGGTGTCTTTAGTGGATAGATATCCATTAGCCAGAGTAGTTGGGGTAGCAATTCTTCTAGAATATCATTAGTCAGAGTTAAGGAGAAAGAGTTCTCCTGTGGATAGAGATCCATGAAATTGATTAGGAGATTAGTGTTTCCTTTGGATAGAGGTCTATAAACATTGTAATAGGGAAAGGATTCCTAAGATATTGATTGAGAAAATTTTAGTAAAATATTTTCTTCGTGGAGTAGCCCACATTGGGTGAACCACGTTAAATTGGTGTCTCTATTATGTGTGGTGATTTGTGCATTGCTTTGACTACTTATATTGACATTGCTATCTATATATTGCATAATATTGATTAAGAAAGAAAAGTAAAAAGTGGTCTTATACTGTTCACCTCACTCTCAATATAAGCTTGTATTCTTCAATTGGTATCAGAGTTGGTTCCTTCAAAAGAGTTTAACAGCTTGAAAGAAAATATTACAAGAACACAATGGATTCTAAGAATGGGCCCTCATATGATTCAACACCAATATTTTATGGAAGTTATTATGTATTTTAGAGTATGAGAATGAAGATTCACCTCATAGCACTTGGCAATGAAATTTGGAAAGCAGTTGAAAATGGATACATACCACTAGTTGATCCATCTATATATAAGGAAGGTAAGCTTCTACATCATTACAATTAAAAAGCAATACATAAAATTTTGAGAGGTTTGCATAGAACAAAATTAATAAAATTTATGCATTGTAAAGATGCAAAAGGAATTTGGGATAAGTTGCAAAGCATATATGAAGGAGATAAAAGTGTCATAAAGGCAAAGATATGAAATGTCAAAGGAAAATTTCAAGAATTAAGAATGAAGGATGAGGAAAACATTAGTGTTTATATACTTCGTGTGGATGAGGTTCTAATGCCATGCAAGGACTTGGAATTAATATTGAATAATAATATTCTTGTGATAAGGTCTTAAGATCTCTTCCAAAAAGATTTAGTAAAAAAATTTCTTCTATAGAAGAATCAAAAGATGATGATTCATTGACAAGAGATATGTTAATTGGTATTCTTACATATTTTGAGATAAGAACAAAAGAGGAACCTAATATTGGAAAGGAAGCAGTCTCCAAAGATACTAAGAAGACAAAGGACAATAAGTTAGATTCAAGAAATGAGTCATCTAGTGATGGAGAAGCAAATTATGGCAAAAAGAATAAGGATTCAAGAAAATTTAAAGATGAAAAATCTGTTAGATGTTTCAATTTTGGAAAGTATGGTCACTATGGAACTGATTGTCAAGAATCTAGAAATGACAATGGTGAAGAAAAATAGGATCATAAGAATAGGGAATAAAAAAAATACAGGTACCAAAATAAAGTTAAGGATGGACAAAGCAAACAAGGAAAGAAGTACTCAAGTGATAGTGATAATAGTTTCTCAGATAATGATAAAGATGAAGTTATATTTCTGATAGAAGAAAAAGAGAAATTTAAGAAAAGGTCACCAATAATTCTCAAGTGTTTTAGATGTGGTAATTTTAAACATATTGAAGATAGTTTTACAAGGAATAGTTTTAGTTTTAGTGATGATGAATATGAAGATACACTTGAAGGACCAAAAGAGAATATTCTAATGGCTCTAAAATAAGAAGGAGGTGATCCTATAGAAGACAAGTCAAAAAATAATGAAGATGTTCTCACAGGAAAACAAATAGACGAAGAATAAAAAAAAGGAGAATTTTATCTTGAGGCAGAACTTGTTTATACTCTTAAAACTTTAAATAAGGTAAAAAAACAAAACTCCCAACTTGAATTTCAGTTTCAAGAATGTGATGAAGAGAGGAAATATTATAGAGGATTTAAACAAGTCAATTTCTAAGAGAAAGAAGTTCAAGTATAATTTAGAAGCAAAGGTATTAGAATGTGAAAATTTAGAACAAGGAGTAGCTCTACTAAGGGAAGAAGTAGATAATTCTAAGTATAAGTTACGTAAGTTTAGAAGAAGCTCAAATAGTTTGGACAAGATCATCAAGGCACAAAAACCTACATCAAGCAAGATAGGTCTTGGTTTTGAACAGGATCAAAAGAAACAAGAAGAGGATTCAACCTCAAGTTTTGAAGAATAAGAAACTTTAGAAGAAGACAGTATGAGAGAAAGTGATACTTTTAAGGAAGAGTTGGACAACCAATGCACAAAGAAGAAACATATGGAACAGGAACCAACACAAAGAGACTAAGAGACCAATGAGGTTTAGACAAGTAAATTTCAATGGACAATGTTTCTCATATCACAAATTTGGGCACATGGCTTCACAGTGTAGGACACATGAAAGATAATAAGATGGGAATTTCATAAACAAGTAGCTCTTCCATGGGTATTGCTACTCATGTAATCAGTTTGGTCACAAGGCAATGAATTGTAGGGTTCATGATAGGAATAAATATGGCTTCACTAGGAGAAATCCCAAGACATTTGCACCTCTAAGGAATAATAACATTAAGTGTTATAAGTGCAATAATGATGGATATACAACAAAGTGGTGTAGATCAGACATTCTAGAACCAAAATAGGAATAGGAATACGAATAAGAATATGGACATGGATAGGAACAAAAACATGAACAAGAATAGAAATATGGATATGAACAGGAATAGGAACATGGATATGAACAAAAACAACCAAAGGAATCAAAAGGATCATATGAGAAGGAAAGAGGAAAAATATAAAGACCAGTGCTTTCTAGGAGTAGAAATATTCCTACCCCAAAATTAACCACCTCAAGATGAGGTGGGGGAGGGGCTAAGCTAAGAGACTCATTATTAGCATCCAACCCCAAAGGTGACCCTTTGCCATTGATTTCAAAGGGGAGAAATTTGAGTAAGAGGGAGATATTTGGTTTAAGGAGAGAGCATTGAGTTAGGGGGAGCATTTTCCCAGGGGGAGAAAAATAGGAAAAAGGTCAAGTTTTGGTAAAAATAGTTTGGGTTACCATCAATGGTGAAGGGGGAGATTGTTGGACATTTTGATTAGATGAGTTGTCATTGATTTCAAGAGTGAGTGGTCATTGATGTGAAGCTTTCAACACTAGTCAATGGTAGTTTCAGTGGGCAACATCAATTTCAGGTTTTCCAATCAGTGCAAAAGGATAGTCCATTTTTCAATTGATGAAGACCTAGTTCCAAGAAGTCAGATGTGGTCTAAAGTGCAAAGAAGAAGCCCAAGTGAATAATATTGTAATAATTTTTTATAATATTATACAAGGAATATTAAATTAATTGTAAATTAATTAATATAATTTTATTAAATTTATTTATTAACTAATTTACTTAATTTTATGTTATTTAAATTAATTATTAATTTTTAATATATATATTTTTTTTGGTGGTGGCCACAAGGGGTGAAGCGTTGGGGGCTTTGAACGGGGGTTTAACTACCTACTTGCTCTCCAACTCCTCTACATGGGCGGATATTAATTTTTGTTAATTTTAAATAACCCTAAGGTGTGTTATTAATTTGAATTTTGAATTCAAATTCTAGCATCGACGTGGGGAGAAAATTAACCAAGTGTGTATATAAGGGGAACTTACCCACCTTATCAAAGTTCCCAATGCTTTCGAATTAATTCTAAAGCTATGCAAGATTATGCGAATCATGTTGTGCAACAAAGAGGATTTAGTTTTGTTTAAAGTGCTTAGAGGAGGCAAAAATATTTCACCCAACAAGGAGGGAGCCTTGGTCACCAAGAACTGGTAGCGCAATTGGCAACCACAACGAAAACAATATGTGAGGGTAGCAATTGGCATAGGTTCAAATCCGTAGGAGGATTATCTTTTATTTTGAGTGAATTCAATGACAAGCAAAGGAATATTAGGAAGGAATCCTTTCTTCCTTCACGTGGGCACCTATAGCCCACACGATGGACACCAAAGTGCTAAGGAACTTGATGCTTGGGAGAAGGCAAAGGTATGCATTTGTTGAGCACCAAAAATTTTAGAGGGTTTAGTTGAGCTATTAGAAATTTATTTTTTGCATAAATTCTTTGGTTTGTAAGGTTGTAAGGGGATTTATAAGGTGAATGCAAAATAATATTTTTGTGATATTTGCTTGGGTGTTTGAAAAGGATAATAAAGTGTTTAAGGAAAATTGTTTGAGGTTTTGTGGTGTTGGATATTATTTTAAGTTGGAGATTATAAGGTGTATTAAAATAATTATTTTAATATATGATTTTATTGATGTTAATTCCAAGAAGGAGCAATAAGGCATATTTGAGATTTGATTATATTTGTATCTAAGGAATATTTGAAAAAGTGTTAAGAGTGATAATTTCTCATCTAACCATTGAAATTGGAAAGATGAAAATTGTGATTGAGACAGGTTTTCTCAAGCCACTTCTACATCAAACAAAATTGTATGGGCATATTCTTCCTAGTGAGTGGTTGTTGAATGTTGTGAATGCTAAGTTGGAGTGTAAAGGATTTGGTTAAGGTTTTCCTTGTTGTATATTTTTTGAATTAATGCTTCAAGTTTTTATGGAATAAAGAGTTGTTGATAAAACCTTTATTGATAAGCATTATTTTTAAAGAGATTAGTTGAGTGAACTTGAACTAGGGTTTGCAAATATCATGAGTATCATTGTTATGTGAAGATTATTTGATAAACATTGTTGTTTAAGTGATTGGTTGAGTGAAGAACTTGGACTAGGGTTTGCAAATATTATGAGTATCATTGTTATGTGAGATTTATTGATGCACATTATTGGAAACAATTGAGTGAATTTTCATGATTTGGGACTAGGGATTATGAGAAAAAATTATATAATTGAGTGATTGGTTGAGTAGAGTTGGTTTATCCTAGTCAAGTGAATGTGTTGATGTGATAATTCAAGTTATGTGAAACAAAATTTTCTATATTTTGAATTGATTTGAGAAAGAGGTTGAGTGTTCATGAATGTCAAACATATTGAGTCTCTAACATTTCTCTATATGTTTCTACAATAAAAGAGAGATTGAAAGTGATTGAGAGTTTATGAGTGTGAAGCATATTGAGTCTCTAACAATTATCTATATGTTTCTATGATAAAAAAATAAACTAAAAGTGATTGAGCATTGTGGTGAATGTGAACCATATTGAGTCTCTAACAATTCTCTTTATGTTTCTATGAGATTGGATAAGTTCTAGTGAGGACTTGTTGAGCAGATTTGACGTATGTCTTAAAGAAGACTTGTGGAAAAATTTATGTGAGATTTTGTGGAAGCTTACAATACAAATTTAAGGATAGATATTGAGAGCATATTTGGACAAGCTCTATTGAGGACTTGTTGAGCAGATTTGGACAAGTTCTAGAGATGACTTATGGATAGATTAGTGTGAGATTTTGTGGAAGCTTATAAGGTAGATTTAAGACAAGTATTTGAGAAGACTTGAGAGCATCGTTGATTGATTGATTTTTTCAAACCTTGAGTTAAGGTTAGGGGCAGATCTAGTAGAATTGATTTGTGATTGAGTCAAGCTTTGTGTTAAGGCCTTGAGGACAAATATTGAGGACATATTTATGCTAGACCTAAGGACTATGTTTAGTGTAGATCAGAGGATATATTTATGCTAGATCGAAGGAATATTTTTAGTACAGATTTGAGGATAGATTTTGGTGTATATTTGAGGATAGGTTTGTGCCAGACCAAATATAGAGATTGAGTAGATTTATGCTAAAACAAAGGACTATGTTTAGTGTATATTTGAGATAGATATTTGGAGGTGATAGAGTATAGATGATGATAGTCTCCAGTGGATAGATCCATTATCTAGGGTAGTGAGGATAGGTGTCTTCAATGGATAGAGATCCATTAGCTACAATGGGGGCAACAATTCTTCTAGAAGATCAGTAGCCAAAGCTAAGGAGAAAGAGTTCTCCTATGGATAGAGATCCATAAAATTTATTAGGGCATTGGTATATCCTTTGGATAGAGGTCCATAAACATTGTAATAGGGAAAGGATTACCAATATATTGATTGAGAAAAATTTAGTGAAATATTTTCTCTGTGGAGTAGCCCACATTAGGTGAACCATGTTAGCTTGGTGTCTCTATTATGTGTGGTGATTTGTGCATTGCTTTGATTACTATTATTGATATTTCTATCTATATATTGCATAATATTGATTGAGAAATAAAAGTAAAAAGTGGTCTTATACTGTTCACCCCCTTCTCAATATAAGCTTGTGTTCTTCATGAATAATTTCACCTTCAAGATCAAATCCTCCTATTTTTGACTCTTCCTCTATTTTTTTGCCTTTGAAAATAATTTTATTTTTTTCTAACTTGTCTTCTTTAGGATCACCTCCTTCTTCTTCTAATGCTATTAAAATATTCTCTTATGGTCCTTGTAGTGTATCTTCATATTCATCATCATTGAAACTGAAACCATTATTTATACAACTATATTCAATATGACCAAATTTACCACATATAAAATATTTGAGAATTATTGGTGATATTTTCTTAACCATTTCCTTTTATTTTATTAGAAATAGAACTTCATATTTATCATTACCTGAGGAACTATTATCACTATCACTTGAGTACTTACTTGCCTTGTCTACAAAGTAACTCCTCTTCTATATTTGAAATAACTTCTTTCCTTGTTTGCATTATTGATCCTTGCATTTCATTTAGTACCTATATTATTCTGATTCCATTTTCTTATGATCCTATTTTTCTTCATCATTGTTATTTCTAGATTCTTGACAATCAGTTGCATAGTGACCATATTTTCCATAATTGAAATATCTCATAGATTTTACATCTTCAAATCTTCTTGGATCCTTGTTCCTTCTACCATAACTTGCTTCTTCATCATTGGATGACTCATTGCTCAAATATGACTTCTTACACTTTATCTTGTTAATATATTTGAAGGCTACTTCTTTCTAAATATTAGGTTCCTCTTTTGTTCTCATCTCAAAAGCTATAAGAATGCCAAGTAATTCAGCCCTTGTCAAGAGATCACCCTATTTTGAATCCTCTATAGAAGAAATATTTTCACTAAAACTTTTTGGGAGAGATCTTAAGATCTTATCATAAACATCATATTCTTGAAACTCAAGTCCAAGTCCTTCAATGGAGTTAAAAACCTCATATACATGAAGTAGATAAGCACTAATGTTTTCCTCATCCTTCATTGTTAATTCTTCAAACTGTCCCTTGATATTTTGTAACTTTGCCCTTTTTATATTTTTATCTCCATCATATATGCTTTGCAACCGATCCCGAATTCCTTTTGCTAATTTACAATGCATAACCTTTATGAACTTTGTTCTATGCAAACCTTTTAAAATTGTATTCACTATTTTTGAATTGTAAAGATGTAGAATATTACCATATTTATCTATAGGTGGAGTAGCTTGTGGTGTGTATCCATTTTCAATTTCTTCCCATATGTCATTGCCAAGTGCCATCAGGTGAATCTTCATTATCATACTCCAAAATACATAATCGCTTCCATCAAATATTGGTGCTGAATTATCTGAGGATCCACTCTTTGAATCCATTGTGTTCTTGTAAGATTTTTATTCAAGTTGTTAAACTCTTCTTAAGGAACCTGCTCTAATACCAATTAAATAACACAAGCTTATACTAAGAGGGGGGTGAATAGTATAAGACCACTTTTTACTTTTCTTTACAAAAAAATATTATCCAATATAATCAATGGAAATATCAATATCAATAACCAAAGAAATGCACAAATTATCACACACAATAGAGACACCAATTTAACATGGTTCACCCAATGTGGGCTACTCCATAGAGAAAATATTTCACTAAAATTTTCTCAACAAATATGTTTGGGAATCCTTCCCTATTACAATGTTTATGGAACTCTATCCAAAGGAGACACCAATACCCTAATCAATTTTATGGATCTCTATCCATAGGAGACACTAATATCCTCAATTAATTCATGGATCTCTTCATACAAGAGAATTCCTTTCTCCTCTACTCTAGCTGGTGATATTCTAAAAGAACTATTGCCTCCACTACAGTAGCTAATGGATCTCTATCCACTGAAGAATCTTGTCCTCACTCAAAAGACCTATTCTCACTACCCTCACTAATGGACCTCTATCCACTAGAGATTGTTATCCTCTATAATCTATCACCTCTAAATATTGCTCTCAGCTCTATCTCAAATTTGCACTAAACACAGTCATTCAATCTAGCACAATTTGTTCAATATCTATTCTCTAATATATATTAAACATAGTCCTTCAGTCTAACACAAATATGCTCAATATATCTCCTCTGATATATACTAAACATAGTCCTTCGGTCTAGCATAAATCTACTAAATTTATGTCTCTGGTATGGCACAAACCTATCCTCAAATTTGCACCAAACTCTGTCCTCAAATCTATCCTCAAGCCTTAACACAAATCTTGACTCAATCACAAATCAACTCTGCTAGATCTGCTCCAAACCTTAAATCAATGTTTGAACAAATCAATCAATCAAATATACTCACAAGTCTTCTCAAAGACTTCCATCAACTCTATCCACAAGTTCTATCATGGACTTATCCAATATGCTCTCAATATTTGTCTTAAAATTTGTATTGTAAGCTTCCACAAAAGCTCACACCAATCTGTCCATAAGTCTTCTCCAAGACTTACCTCAAATATGCTCAACAAGTCCTCACTAGAACTTATCCAATCTACTCAACAAGCCTTCACCAAGACTTGCCTCAAATCTGCTCAACAAGTTCTCACTAGAACTTTTCCAATCTAATCAAAAAGCCTTCACCAAGACTTACCTCAAATCTACATTGTAAGCTTCCACAAAAGCTTTCTCAACTCAATAAATAATAGAAAACCTCTTCAATTACACTAACAAGCTTCACACAAAATTTTGTTCAATCTCACAGAAATATATAGAGAATTGTTAAAAACTCAATATGCTTCTTACTCAAAATAATGCTCAATCACTTTCAATATCTTTCTCAAATCAAATTATAATATAGAACAATTTGTTTCATAGAACTTGAACTATCACTTCAAGACTTCCACTTGACTAGGCCCAATCAACTCAACTCAATCAATAACTCAATGAAATACTTCTTACTCACAAACCTTAGTCCAAGCATCTGAGCACACAATCACTTATTTCCAACAATGCTTATCAAACACTCTCACATAACAATGATACTCATGATATTGCAAACCCTAATTCAAGATAGTTCACAAATTCACATAACAATGATGCTCATGTTCTTTCACAAACCTCAGTTCAATATAGTTCACAAATTCACATAACAATGATACTCATGTTCTTGCACAAACCCTAATAATGCATATAAAGGTTAAACCAATGTTTCCAAAAATTCTTATCAAACAAGGTTTCTATCTTCAACCTTTATTCTAGAAAAACCTTGAAGCATTAATGCAAAACCAAACTCAAAAATGCTTACCAAACAATACATTTCACTCCAACCTAGCAGTCACAAAATCCAAAAATCACTCACAATAAATATGTGCCCATACATTTTTGTTTGATGAAGAAGTGCCCTCAAAAACCTATTTTAACAAGATCAAACTCTTTTCCAATCTCAAGGGTTAGGTTACCACAACCTCTTCATAAAGTAATTTTTACACAAAATATCAAATCCTTTTGTACATCTTCCAATATCCAAACTCATTATTTTAACTCAAACAATTTCATCATAAATAACATACATAACAATTTCCCTTGTACACCTTATAATCTCCAAGCTCAATATTTCACTTCAACAATTTCATCAAAAACAACATACATAGCAATTTCCCTTGTACACCTTATAATATCCAAACTCAATATAACAAAATCATTCACCACATACATAAATGTCACAATACAATATTTTAATATTTTTACCTTATAACTCCCCTAACACTTAGCATCCATAAAAATTAAAATATTAAACTTGCATACCTTTGTTAATGCTGTCCAAAAGACCTTGGTGGGAGTCAAGCCATCGATGGCTCTTCCCCAAGTGCTTCTACAGTGCTCACGCCCACCAACTAGGCTGCATGGATCCACAATAACCAAAAGGTATGAATGTGCCTTTTATTTCCTCCTCCTCGAATGACGCAAACATAGAATGATCTTCCCTTCAGTAAAAATAGAGTGCGTGAGGTTTAAACCCACACCTTGCATTCTCGAATGCTTCTAACAAAGCCTTTGGCTTCCAACTCAACTACAAGGGGCTTTGAGTTAATTTTGGAGGCCAAAAACTATTGTCCTCTTTTGTGCTCAACACACATGCAAAAATGCACAAGCCTTTCTTTCCTTTGCATCAGCCAAAAAATCATTTGCATGGGATAATTTTCAAATGCCAAACCCTGGCATTATTTATATGCAAACCATAGCATATTCCAACATCAGTGAGCATATTAAATTTTTAAATTTTATTTAATATATCCTTTAAATTTGGCACCAAAAGGATTATTTAAATTTAAATTTTAACCTTAGTTAAAATATTTAAATTTGGTTCAAATCTCGCGCCTCATCGGACTGAACACTTGTCCCTTTCTTGGTGCTTTCAGTGGCATAAAAGGTTTAAAATGATTGTGGCATGGTGGTTATAGGGGTGAACTGCAAAAATATTTATGTGGTGGCTTTCATTGTGGATAACGCAAAATACTGTGGAGGCCATAAAAGTCGGACAACCTGCCTAGATTCGTTGTGGCTACTGATTCCACCATGTAAATACAAAAAAAAATATTTAAATTTAAATAATTAAACCTTATCCTTTGAAATCTGCCACCTGGATTTTTTAGATAACTTGGAGAATGATCACTTCATGGTCTTCAATTTTCTTCAAATCAACCTTTAACTGGAATATTATAATAAAATATTATAATATTTTTTTTGGCTTTGATACAATCTTCCTCTTGCACTGCTTACTAAAACTCCTTCTTCTTGCACTGCTCACTGAAACTGAATCTTGACATCAATGACAAATCAACTACTAAAAATTTCCAGTAATTGTTGCATGATCTCTATTCTAAGTACTAGCAAAATTGAGTAGCCTTAGCTTAGAGTAATATCTACTAGGAATCAAATTAAACATGTAATCCAACAAATGAATGGAGGTGGCAAGGGCTCAATGTTTTTTTAAAATATCCTTAATAATATAATAAAAAATAACTTAAAATAGACATTAGAGATTAGGGTGATAATTTGTTAATGAAGGAAAAAAAATTTAAACTAATTCTATGTCACTTTTAAACCCTTTTTAGGGAAAATTTTATCTTGATTGATAAGAAATTTGTTTTATTTTTTGACTATATCCTTTGTAAAATTTTAGAGAAGAAAAAAATATTCTTTTATATTCCTCTATGTTTTATGTAGTTAATCAATGGATATTTTATTATGGTCAATGGTAAAGGTCCTAGAATTTATGGTTACTCAAAATAATTTTAACAAAAATGTGGCACTTCATATGTTTTATTTTTTCCATGATGTACAAGGAGGTTGTAAAAATGGGGTCATTATAAACTAGGTTTTGGTTACGCTTATACCAAAAGGGCACAATAGATATAATATTCCTAACTAGAGATGAATTACCTTTGTTAATATGGCATATAACATAATTGTCAAAGCATTGACAAGATGAATTGATCATATACATTATAAAATAGTCTATCCTAAACAAACATGTTTCCATAGGAGTATCTACATACTTTATAACATCATTTTATAATTTGAGGCTCTTGAATGTATAGTAAATTTAAGATAATATGTAGTCTTTGTTAAATTGGACTGGAATAAAGCTTATTATAGGGTTATATGGTTAGTCATTTTATAAATAATAAAATAGTTGGATTTTGGAGCTAATTTTAGACATAGATATCTATGTTTTTTGTTGATGCTTTGGCAAAGATAGATGTTAATGAGAAACTCCTAGATCCTATGGATTTTTATAGATAAGTATATAGGGTTTCCTATTGGATTTCTTCTTAGCTTTCATTGTCGATACCTGAGGGTATGCTTTCATTATAGATAAGTATATAGGGTTTCCATTGGATATTTTCTAAATTACATATGTAGTTGAATAGGATGTTAGGTTTTGAGGATATATGTAGTGGAAGAGATCTAAAAAATCCTAATAAGATGAAATAAATAGGAAATCTAGAGAGTTTGCAATATGATTGAAATATAATTAAATAGAAATAACGAAAACACAATGGAGTCTGGAGGAAATGGTCTCTCCATTAATATGAGCTAAAGAGCTACATTGTACTCCATATAGGGGCACTACTACTATCTACTACAATGAGCTTTATAGGAACTTGATATGTACTTGAAATACAGTTGATATGAACTTGATGTATGATCTACCACTATGAGTCCCTTTATATAGGAAGATAGATTCCTTGGCCAACACTCTACCTAGTTGTACAAGGAGACACCTTGCACATCATAACTTATACATTTCCACTTGTGCATTTATTACATTGTTTGAAGTAACTAGCTAACTTCCCCCTAAAGTAATCTCCTACTCTAACTATGTACCTAAGGTGTTACATTTACATGACCCAAATGATGTAATGCTCTCTAACTCTAACACCTCTCTATATTGTATTATTTGGGTATTGAATATTTCAATCTTCAATATGAATATTCTTCATGAAAAATTTCTTTGGCTTGCTCTTTGCGTTGATCTGGTTCTTTCAATTCTTATTGCATTGTATGCTTCCTTGAACTGGTTCTTCTTCTTCTTCTTGGATTCAAAAATTAAACTTGCATTCTCCTTCATTGCTTACTATAATTTGATCAAGAAAGTAGTTAGTGTCTTCATATGATGCAAGGAGAGTTGTAGCTGAGGGTTCTTTAGTCTATGATTTTTTTCTCTTCATGTCTTATTTGTTAAGATCTATTTTATTATGTCTTTTATTCCTTTTCCTCCTTCTCCTGTGATTATGCATTGATACTAGTGGAATTTCTACTTCATAAGGAGCTCATCTATCATCACAATAATATTGATTTGTATTTCTAGCTTGCTTCATGTGATGAGTGAGTACAAATATAATTAATGATAGGTAAATCATAAAATATTCCTCAAATGTGAATATAACTATCTTTTGTGAATTCCACCATGCCTTGAAGATATTTTCATGAAGATACCAATTAATGCTAAAATTTATCCTCTTTGGCTTCCTTAAGAAATAAGGAGAATCTCTCCTTGTCACTAACTGATAGATTCTCCTATCATTCAAGGATATCTATCAAGTTTCGAGAATATAATTCCATTTTGTTAAATAATTCTTCGTTAATAAAGGTATTTATTACTATTTCATCCACATTTCTTCTTGATAGATTTGAGATAGTGTTACTCTCTATTCCTTAGGATTGATAGAACCTTTGTAGTAGTCTACCTTATAACTCCTTACATTAGAGTGTAAGTTTGATTTGATAAAACCTTTTAGAGCTTAGGTTTTTAAAGGCTTCCATATGACTCCCTAGTTAAGATACGTGATTTAAGAAAATCTTTGTAATATTTGTAGACACCTTAAAATTCCAAAATGGATTAAGCACTTGATAAATTTTGAATGAATGCTATTATTATCAAGTTTTGTAAAATGCCTTGTCTCTCTAGTAATTTTTGATATGATGAATTATAGATAAACTACTTTTGACAATAGTAATTCAATTTTGGGTTGATTTTGTAAAGTTTTGTGAATAGCAAATTTCAACTTATTTTAAATCTTATTTCTCCTATTGAACTTAAGCACTTTCTAATTTTGATGAGGTTCTATTTGTTGGATTTATTTTATCCCTTTAATGTAGTTTTGAGACAAGTATATCAATTAGTTTCCAACTCTTGATTTTCCTTAATAAACCTCCTTTTATAGCCTTTAATAATTTGATATTTAATGTTTCTAAATTCCAATTACCTACTTTGGTGTAGTATTCCTTATAACTCCCTAATATGGAATATTATAAAATAATTATATTTGCAATAGTAGAAGTTTAATTTATCCAGGTAGAAATCCTTATTTCTCCTATATTTTAAATTGCAAATATTAGGCTATTAATATATTTTTTTCTTTTTAATATTGCTTTCAAATATGGTTGATTTCTCTTAATATTTCAACCTTATATCTCCCTATTAATGAAAGTAAATTGGAATTAGGTATAATATTAACTTTGTAATGATCTAAAACTCTACGTATTTGGAGTTGATTTTTAGATGTAGATGACAACACTCTTTAGTGCTATTTTGACTATTATTTCCAACATATGGGCATTAGCTTTAGTGCTTCTCTTGAATTCAAATGGTGACTGGTTTCTTGATACCTTTGATGATAATACTTTGATAGTGTATGTCTCACATTTGATTGCTTTGACTATGATATTTAAATGCTTTATTTCTTCTATTACTATGAACGTTGAGGCTATTACGTAAATCTATCATGAACTTAGCTTTTAGTGCTACTGTGAATTTGGTCTTGAATGTTATTTTTCCTTGGTCTTTGGCACATCAAATAAGAGTTGAATCTTGAAGTGAGTGATAGTTTTCATGGTGGTTATATTTGAGTACTTGAGGAATGATAATATGCTTATTGCCACTTGTAAATTTCTACCAGAATGAGCATTATAGTCTTGGATGAGCACTCACACCAACCTTCTTCTCTATAATGTTTTCCTAGTCAAGCTT
>JAQPPZ010009793.1:0-26499 GCA_028583015.1 Wollemia nobilis | reverse complement strand
GAAATATATAAGCGTGTGACAATTTCCCAAGCAACGATATTGAATTGTACGAGATAAAATGATAGAAGAATAATAAGACTTACAAAACCGTTAATTTCTTAAGAAGACCGACGGTTTGTTAGAAAAATTAACCCGGATTTCACGCCTCGTGCCCAACTGCGCTCCGAACCTTGGGCGAAACCGGATTGCGCTCCAGACATGGGCGAAGTCGGACTGCGCTGCCGCAGTCCGAGATCCCGGCAAAGGGCTGACATGACGCCACACCTACCCTCTGACAGATGTGACGCTAGTGCGACGATTGGTCAAAAACCCTAGTTGAGGGCCTGTCGAACCTGTCAGAGGACAAACCCCAATCCTCCTCTTCTCGCGGCTATATAAGGAGTCTCGGGTATTTCAGATAAAAGAAGCGTAAGAGGAAGAAAAAGAGAAGGAGCAAGAAGGAGCAGAGGCAAAGAAAAGTATCTCAGCGAGCAGTTTGACTCAACTGATTAATGTCTGAGCAATCGACTCGACATTTTGTCTCGTTTAACTTATCTCGCAGGTGCACTCGTAGATGATTGTAATTTCCTCGGTTGAGGAACTCGTAACCCCCGTTTAATATAAATAAAGTTTGCTATTTGTTTTAGGCACCTTTAGGGTTTGCAGTTTGTTGCTCTCTGTTCCGGCGTTTCTCTCCTCTCATTCGGGTCTTGCCAAGCCAGGCAAACCTACCGGCATCCGCGGAAGACGAAGAACTTGAAGGCCGAGTTGGCCAAGTCCGAAACTTGCAAGTCGTCGCCGTGCGAAGTTGGTCATCGAGCGAAGTTCGTCACTTCGCTGTGACGATCGTGCTTCGGCAAAGAAAAAGGCGAAGCTAGCACTTCGGCACGATTCGTGCGAAGTGTGCATCGCGCAGACGACTATCGCACTTCGGCACGGTTCGTGCGAAGTGCGCCATCGCGCAGTCGAAGGTCGCACTCGGCACGGTTCGTGCGAAGTGCGCACTACACGACGATCGTCGCACTTCGGCACGGTTCAGTGCGAAGTGCACATCGCGCAGTCGAAGGTCGCACTTCGGCACGAGTCCGTGCGAAGTGCGCATCGCGCAGTCGAAGGTCGCACTCGGCACGATTCAGTGCGAAGTGCGCATCGCGCAGCCGATCGTCGCACTTCGGCACGGGTCAGTGCGAAGTGCGCATCGTGACTGCGACACCGCACTTCGGTCGGTGAAGCGGCGAAGCTCGTTCTGAGCTCGTCCGTCTTCCTCCCCTGTTGTGCGCGCTGCGCAATCCAGCTTCGGCGTTCGAACTTCGGCGGCGGTTTAAAAAAAAAAAAAAAAAAAATTCTTTCAAATTGGTATCAGAGCTGATAGTGCCGTGACACGGAGATAGAAGCATGGCTACCGAGAGAAACTCGCTGCAGTTGCAGATCCCGCGATTTAACGGCAAGAACTACGATTACTGGAGCATCCAAATGAAGATCCTGTTCGGATCTCAGGAGCTATGGGAGTTAGTCGAGAATGGCTACCCAAAACCGGCAGATGCAAGAAGATCGGCCGCCCTCTCTCGAGCAGACAAGGATTTGTTGAAAGAGCACAAGAAGAAGGACCAGAAGGCCCTCTTCTACATCATGCAAGCGGTTGAGGAGACCATCTTCCCGCGGATTGCATCAGCCCACCAAGGCCAAGCAGTGCCCGGGAAACCCTAGCAAGTTCGTATCGTGGCACCGACAAAGTGAAGTTGGTGAAACTCGCAGATGCTAAGGAGACAGCTTTGAGAACCCGCAGATGAGCGAGTCCGAGTCGATGAGCGACTTCTTCACCCGGACGATCGACATTATCAACCGGATGCGGTTGAATGGTGAAAATGTCCGAGCCGGAGAATCGTGGAGAAGATTCTCGAAGTCCGCTCGCGAAGTTCGACTCGGTTGTGATTGCAATCGAAGAGTCGAGGGATTTGACAACCCTCTCGACAGACGAACTCATGGGTTCATTACGGACCCATGAACAGAGGCCGAGCCGTTCATCTCGGACCTCTCTAGAGCAAGCGTTTCGGGCTCAAGCCTCGATCCGAGACAACGGCAGACAAGACTCCCACCACAGGTGCTTCTAGTTCTCAAGGAGGGAGAGGCGAAGCGTGCGTGGGAGAAGTAACAAGCAAGGAGGGAGATCAAACCCTCATGACGCTGAGCCAAGTTGCAACTTTCATCAGCAAGGAGGAAGAGGCACTGGCATAAATCAGCAAGGAAGCTCTCAGCAGAAGAAGGACATGTCAAAGGTCCAATGCTACTACTGCAGTAAGTTCGACCATTATGCCTCACAATGCAAGAAGAAGATGGCGAACGAGAATCAAGCAGCAAGCCCATTATACGGAGGAACCTGGAAATGCGGCATGAGGTAATGTACCGTTGACTTGCAGTATTGAAGAGGAGAGCAAGAAAAACATCCGGTATCTTGACAAGTGGTTGCAGCAACCACATGACTCGGGAACAGAGAGATGTTCTCACAACTCGGATGAAACAATCCGGTCCGAAGTCAAGATGGGGAACAACAACAAAGTTCCCGTGATGGGGAAAGGCAAGATCCTCATCCGCACCCGACACGGTGAAAGAAAAACAATTCAAGATGTTTTTTATGTTCCTGGGTTGAAGCATAATCTGTTAAGTGTTGGACAGCTTGTGCGTAAGGGGCACACTGTATCGTTCAAAGATGGTGTCCGCTCCATCGGAGACAAAGTCCATGGACAAATTGCAATCGTGTCCATGACGAAAAACAAAATGTTTCACTGCAGATTCGGAATGAATCTTTGATGTCTCCGAGTGCAGTTGAGAAAGATGCTACCTGGCTGTGGCATCTCAGATTCGGTCACCTGAGCTTCAGTGGCCTGAATCAACTGCACAAGATGCGAATGGTGAAGGGTCTACCCCTGATAGAGCAACCGAACCAAGTGTGTGAAGGTTGCCTAGTCGGCAAGTAGCACAGGGATGCATTCCCTGTAGGACAGTCTTGGAGAGCATCACGGCCATTGGAGCTGGTGCACTCAGACATTTGTGGTCCGATGCAGACCACCACATTTGCCGGCAACAAATACTTCTTGACATTCATTGATGACTTTAGCCGGAAGACTTGGATTTATGCCATCAAGCTGAAGTCAGAGGCATTTGCCAGATTCAAGAAGTTCAAGGCTCTGGTTGAGAAACAGAGTGGTTATTATGTGAAGACTCTCAGAACTGATGGAGGTGGAGAGTACATCTCCAACGAATTCCACAACTTTTGCAAGCAGCATGGAATTCGAAGACAGTTCATCGCGGATACACGCCACAGCAGAATGGCGTAGCTGAGAGGAAGAACCGAACCATCATGGAAATGGCAAGAAGCATGATGAAGGCGAAGGGATTATCGCATGAATTCTGGGCAGAGGCTGTAACATGTGCAGTCTACTTGCTGAACAGATGTCCCACCAAAAGCGTGAAGGACAAAATCCCTCAGGACGCCTGGAGCGGAGTGAAGCCAAATGTGGCTCACTTGCGTGTGTTCGGGTGCATAGCATATGCACATGTTCCAGAAGAGAAGCGACAGAAGTTGGATGATCGAGCGGAGAAGTGCATTTTCACAGGGTACAGTGAGCAGGCGAAAGCATATAGGCTGTACAACCCTGTGACGAAGAAGCTCATCATCAGCCGTGATGTAAAATTTCTTGAAGATCAATCCTGGAATGGGAAGTCCGAGACTGGCCAGTTAAAGCCAGCAGAAGTTCAGTCGTTGACTTGGAAGAAGGAAGTGTGCAGCCACCTGCAACTTCCAGCAAGATCAACAGCGGTGCCAGCAGTAGCACGACCACTCCATCCCGGTCACCTCCACTTGCAAGCAGAATTCAAAACCTGAGGACACCTGCGAAGACTCGGAGCTTGCAAGACATTTACGAGGCAACCCGAACCCACATAGATGAAGAGCACTCTGACTTTGCATTCTTTACTGAAGTTGATCCAGAAGAGTTCGAAGATGCAAGTCAGAATCAGAAGTGGGTGCAGGCGATGGATGAAGAGATAGCAGCTATTGAAAAAAATGAAACATGGCAGCTAACAGATCTTCCAGCAGGGAAGAAGACCATTGGGGTCAAGTGGGTTTATAAGACAAAGTTCAACGCCCAAGGAGACATTGACAAGCACAAAGCCAGATTGGTGGCGAAGGGTTACAAGCAGAAGTCGGCATCGATTACCATGAGGTATATGCACCTGTAGCCCGACTTGACACAGTCAGGATGATCCTGGCACTCGCAGCCCAACAAGGTTGGAAGATGTACCAGATGGATGTCAAGTCAGCCTTCCTCAACGGAGTGTTGGAGGAAGAGGTCTACATTGACCAGCCACCAGGTTACGAAATTGAAGGCCAGGAGGGCAAAGTCCTGAAGTCGAAGAAGGCCCTGTACGGTTTGAAGCAGGCGCCCCGAGCTTGGTACAGCCGGATTGACAGCTATTTTCAGGAGAATGGGTTTCAGAAATGCCCATATGAGCACACCCTATACATGAAGACAAATGCAGCAGGTGAGCTCATTATCGTCTGCCTATATGTGGACGATCTGATTTATACTGGCAACAGCAATGTCCTGTTCGACCAGTTCAGAACAGCCATGAAGTCCGAGTTTGAGATGACGGACTTAGGGCTGATGAAGTATTTTCTCGGCATTGAAGTTGACCAATCGGCAGATGGCATCTTCATTTCTCAGGGCAAGTATGCGAAGGATGTCCTGAAGCGCTTCAAGATGGAGGACAAGAAACTCGCCATCACACCCGCAGCCACAGGTTTGAAGTCGAGCAAGTTGGATACAGGGAGGAATGTCGACCCAACCCTCGTTCAAGAGGCTAGTTGGCAGTCTGATGTATTTGACTGCAACTCGGCCAGATCTGATGTTCGGAGTCAGTCTGATCAGCCGTTTCATGGAGACTCCGAAAGACACGCATTGGCAAGCAGGCAAGAGGATCTTGCGCTATGTCAACGGGACACGAAACCATGGCCTATTTTACGCCAGACAAGACCAGTTGGAGCTAGTGGGCTTCACGGACAATGGATCGGGTCGGCAAGTATCGATGATCAGAAGAGCACCTCCGGGTATGCTTTCCATCTCGGATCGAGGCGATATCATGGGCGTCCAAGAAACAACCAATCATTGCTTTGTCCACAGCCGAGCGGAATATGTCGCCGCCACGTCGCCCGCATGCCGGGCGGTTTGGTCGCGAAGAGTTCCGAGTGAATCGAACTTTCCTTCGGATGGTGCGACAACAATTTTTTGTGATAACAATTCGGCCATTGCACTCTCAAAGGATCCCGTGTTCCATGGCCGGACGAAGCACATAGACATCCGGTATCATTTCATCAAAGAGCTGGTGAAATTTGGCGAAGTACAACTGCAGTTTTGCAGGTCCAAGGAGCAGCTGGCTGACATCTTCACGAAGCCTTTGAAGGAGGAAGAATTCAGCAGATTGCGAGAGCAGCTTGGAGTCAAAATGCTCGTGAAATCAGATTTAAAGGAGGGTGTTAGAAAAATTAAACCCGGCTTTCACGCCCGTGCCCAATCGCGCTCCGAACCTTGGGCGAAACTGGATTGCACTCCAGACATGGGCGAAGTCAGACTGCGCTGCCGCAGTCTGAGATCCCGGCAAAGGGCTGACATGACGCCACACCTACCCTCTGACAGATGTGACGCTAGTGCGGCGATTGGTCAAAAACCCTAGTTGAGGGCCTGTCAGAACCTGTCAGAGGACAAACCCCAATCCTCCTCTTCTCGCGGCTATATAAGGAGTCTCGGGTATTTCAGATAAAAGAAGCGTAAGAGGAAGAAAAAGAGAAGGAGCAAGAAGGAGCAGAGGCAAAGAAAAGTATCTCGACGAGCAGTTTGACTCACCTGATTAATGTCTGAGCAGCCGACTCGACATTTTGTCTGTTTAACTTATCTTGCAGCTGCACTCGTAGATGATTGTAATTTCCTCGGTTGAGGAACTCTGTAACCTCCGTTTAATATAAATAAAGTTTGTTGTTTGTTTTAGGCACCTTTAGGGTTTGCAGTTTGTTGCTCTCTGTTCCGGCGTTTCTCTCCTCACATTCGGGTCTTGCCAAGCCAGGGCAAACCTACCGGCATCCGCGGAAGACGAAGAACTTGAAGGCCGGAGTTGGCCAAGTCCGAAACTTGCAAGTCGTCGCCGTGCGAAGTTGGTCACCAAGCGAAGTTCGTCACTTCACTGTGATGACCGTGCTTCGACAGCAAAAAAAGGCGAAGCTAGCACTTCGGCACAGTTCGTGCGAAGTGTGCACTACGCAGCGACTATCGCACTTCGGCACAGTTCATGCGAAGTGCGCACTGCGCAGCGAAGGTCGCACTTCGGCACAGTTCGTGCGAAGTGCGCACTACACAGCGACTGTCGCACTTCGGCACAGTTCGTGCGAAGTGCGCCTCGCAGCGAAGGTCGCACTGCACGGTCGGCGGTGCGCATCGCGCAGCGATCGTCGCACTCGGCACGATTCGTGCGAAGTGCGCAGCTGATCGTCGCACTTCGGCACAGAACGTGCGAAGTGCGCACTACGCTGCGACAGCCGCACTTCGGCTGGTGAAGCGGCGAAGCTCGTTCTGAGCTCGTCCGTCTTCCTCCCCTGCTGTGCGCGCTGCGCAATCCAGCTTCGGCGCTCGGACTTCGGCGGCGGTTTAAAAAAAAAGAAAAAAAAAATTCTTTCACGGTTGAGGGGATCTGTCCAGTAAGACGATTTTGGTCTAACACTCTGGAAATAACAACGAACTTTAAGGACAAACAAATCTTTATCCTACGAAGACTCACTTAAAGAATATTAAAAAAAAGGGAGGTCTTCGGGTCGTACTTACACGTGCTCGATGATCATGTTTTTGTGGAAAATTTCTGGCGGAATCGAACCACTCAGTTGATTTTTATTAAAGTGGCTTAATCATCAAGGACACGAACCTGCTTAGAAGAGCAAACAGTATACTCTAAAAATAATTCTAGCAAAAAGAATACAAGACTTACAAGTGACCGGCACTAACAAGATTCTTGAGCTGAGCCGGAAGTGTTCCAGTTAGCTGATTTTTTGCGATGTCGAACAAGTAGAGATTGAGAAGGTTACCCAACTCTGGAGGAATTTCACCTCCTAACTTATTGGAACTCACGTCTCTGGCAAATAAACATTAAATCAACACATGACATCCTAATAGGTTTAGGTTTAACAAATTACTTTGTTAAAAGATATAACAAATAAATAAATATTTCTTACAGAATAGTAAGATGTTGCAGGTTGCCAAGCTCTGCTGGGATGCGCCCGTTAAAATTAAAGCCACTCAACACCCTGAAAAAGCCACAGATTATTTCATAGTCAGCATTTAACATTAAACAAAAACAGCAACACATGCAAATCGATTTGATTGTGTGGCAATTACGGAGTTGAAATGCTTACGACTCGCGAAGGCTTCTCAAATTTCCCAAACTAGATGGAATCGGTCCTTTTAATCCCTGATTGTACGATAGATCCCTGCAACCACCGTTTCCTTCAATCAATTATTCTGCAAGTTTATTCAAAGCCTGCAAACCTCGCAAGAATTCACAATCACTCCTTGTTGTAATTCATATATTTATCGCACTTACAGTCGTTGTAAGCCCGTAAGTCGATCAATTTCGGACGGCGACCCTCCCCGGAGACCCATCGTAGAAAGAAGTCCGTAAAAGTTTCGGCTTAATCAGCTTTTAAACATTATCTAGAAGCCCAAATCACCTTCATCTACAAAATAAAATTAAATGAATAGAAAGAAAAATAAATAAATTCAATCTTACAGGTCAACCACATGGGAACCGTTGCAGGTAACCCCTACCCATTTTGAGCCACAAGGATCGACGCCTGTCCATGTTAGACCCTTCCACTGGCTTTGCAGCAATCTCAAAGTAGTCACTGAATAAGTACATGCACGCGGTAGAATGTATCATACTCAGTCAGAAACAGAAATACAGAAATAGACTTTTTATTTTACTTTAAAAGCTCTACTAGTGCTAACCCCTCGCCTGCACTTACCCTCGTTACGGTCTGTTTCTTCTAAGGTACTCCTGAAAGAAAGCAAGGCAATGAACAGGAGAAGAACATTGGAAGGAGTGCTCTAAATTCTACATTTTGTAAACATTAAGGGGGGATAGAATTCAGTTTCTTGATTCTATAGTTTGAAAAATTGTAACAAAAACAGGGTGATATTTCAGAGTAAGAAAGGTGTATTCTCGATTGTACTCGACACCTTCTCTTAAAAATTGCTTGTACTGGGTGCATTTTTTATTGCATCCGACATCTAGAGTGATAAAAATTTGGGTTGCTCTCATGTTTTGATTATTGCACTAACACTCATGTTTTTGTGTGCAATTAAACAATCAAATACAACATTAGAAGAAGCATTTCACAAAACCCAAACTTCACTCAAAAACCATGCTAAACTTTGCATAGGTTAAAACAAGTCATTTTTTTACTCTCCATCAAAGGTCAAAAATTCATAATCACCTTGATTCACTCTCTTTGTTTGGCTTAATATCCTCAAAACTTTTCATCCTTCTTGAAAAGTGTTAAGGCAGGTGGCATTAAATATCCTAGAGAGCACAATCAAAAGTTTTTCACAAATTTACCCCCTTTCATTTGCTCTATTTGTTTGGCTTAATTTCCTCCAACTTTTCATCCCTTGGTAGGGGTGTTAAGGCAGGTGCCATTAAATATCTTATAGAGGCAAATTTGAAAACAACTTCCATATACTCTTTTGAGGGTATAGTACAAGCTACATTCATCTTAGTCCTATCAAATTTGAAACCTAAACCATGGCCATGATACACAAGTATCTCACTGAGAGCCAACTGCTCAAAGGTTCAAATTATTCAACTTGGAAGACTAAGATGAAAGCTATCTTAACCGTAGAGGATTTGTGGTCAATAGTGGATGGAAGTGTCACTAGACCTCAATCACCTGGAGCAGATCAAAGAGAATTTGATAAAAATGATAAAAAACTATCCTTAATGATCTTGCTAGCTATTACTGATGATATCCAACCTCATCTAAGTGAAGCTAAAACTGGAAAGGAGGCATGGGATGCCTTAAAAACCATCTTTGAGGGAAAGAATCAATCCACGATTCTTAACCTTCAAACACAGCTTCATACACTTCACATGAAATCTGGAGAAACAGTAGAGCTATTCCTCTATAGAGTGGCCGATTTGAAAACAAAACTGCAAGCCCTAGGAGAAACTGCGGAAGACAAAGTCTTAATCTCAATTATTTTGAGAGCTCTTCCTGACTCCAATAGAATGTTGATTACATCCCTTCAAGTCTCTGGTAGGACAATGACTTTTGTAGAGTTGGTGAACATGCTTCAAACTAAATAAGCTAATCAATTCCAAAGAGATGAGACATCCAACAATGCACTTTTCTCACATAAACAACAAGGAAAGAAAAAGTGGAATCAACAACAAGGCTTTTCTTCTAACAAAAACAAAGGTCAAGGCCAAGACACTAAGAAGAAGAAGCAATATTGTAAAATTTGTGACAAAGACACTCATCAAACCAAGAGATGTTGGTTTAAGAACAAGCCTCCCAAAGAGAAAGGTCAAAAGAAAAACCAAGGCAATGTTGCAAATAAGATGTCTAATACAGATTTTGATTATGGTTTAGAGAAAGCACACAGAGTGCTAATTGCTAGAACAGTTTTGTAGAGGGAAAATAGATGTGTCCCTTGGGCAAAAGCACCATTTTCTCTCTGTCTTCTTTTAGGATTCATAAATAGCATAAGTTTTTTGTTTGAAGACCTTGCAATAAGGGGTGCTTGTACCTCTCTTAGGCTTCATAAATAGCAAATTCTAAGTGTTTGAAATACTTGTAACAAGAGGAGTGAATTTTTGTGATGTAAAATTGTCTAGGAGGCAATATTTGTAAAATCCTTCACAACACTCTTGCATTGCACACTTTTTGCAATAGAGGGGGGATATAAATTTCTTTTCTTCACAATTTTTGTAAAAAGGGAAGATGGCTTATAAGGGTGCATTTTTGGCTTCGACCGACACCTTAGTCACACTTCCTTCAGAAATTAATTACACTATGTTTTGCAACGAGAAGGGGGGAACTTATAAGGGTGCATTTTTTGCAGCAACCGACACCTTAGCTACCTTATCTTTTGCAAACTCATATTGTAAAATGGATGAACCTCATATGAAGTGATCTATTCTACTACACCTAACGATTGCAACGGCTGGTTACCCATGCAATTTGGTTGGATGATGTCATTACCATAAAGACATTCGTTGGCGTGAAGACAAAGTGAGGAATACCCCACTTTTTTCTTAGGACCAGCCAGAGTACTGTGACAGAGCAAAGAACCAGCAGATCAACATCCTTTTCATTGTATTGGGGCAATTATATACTTTACCCAAATATTGTTGTATTAGAGGATATGTATGTATTACCCAAATAATGTAATAAGGGGAGATGTTAGAGTAAATATTCCATCATTTGGATATTTTACCCTTTCCCTACATTAGGTAGATTTTCTTTTCTGCATGGTAAAAAGTAGCTTGTTACTTTTTACGACTAGTATTTACTTTTATTGCTAGGTTATTACTATTCACTGTTTACCTAGGTTAGTAAGTTAGTCATTGTAGTCATTTTGACTACGTTGGTTAGTAGGTTAGGATTAGCATCTATTCTACCGACATTTGTTAGCATCTAATCTGGTTACAGATCCTATACCTACGGGCTATTTTAGTCCTAGGCTATTGTAAGGTTAATCAAGTGTTATTTAAACACTTGATTATGAAATATTATAGTTGATTAATTAATATCATTTTGCATTCTTATCATAAAAAAAAAATTACTACTAGGTGAGAACGAATGTAATACAAATGAATCCGTTTCAATCTCATATAACCAATTAAAAAAAATAATTTTGTTATAAATAAATAAATAAATAAAATTAATATTTTATATGCCAATTTAATTTATCGTCCAATGAGACTATCTAATGTACGTTTTTAAATGTTGCAGCCCATGCTTGTAACCCCATCCTAAGAAGCTGAATGACCTTTGTATATTTTAAAAATGTGGTTATTGGTTAGTGCATGGGGCATATCCTAACCAAATAAACAACCATTGTTTCTTTAATATGGTTTAATTTATATATAAAATATGATACAATGGTCTTAAACAAAACTTTATATAAAAAATCTCTTATCTCACGGTTTCTAAGAACTCCCCTCCAATAGTGAGGGGAGGAGTTTGCACATTGACTGTAGGTGATTCCAAAAGATAATGTTGATGCTTTACAACAAGCGCTGATGTTACTGTGAAATAATCGTTACGTCGAAAACCTAAACACCCATAAATACCAAGAATTTGCACGTGATAACATTAAAGTCGCATTGGAAAGAAGCAAAAAAATCAAGATGGAGAATTGTGATGTTTAGGGTGAAGGACATTAAAAGTCCGTTTGGAGCGTGTTGATATTAACATATTTGTAAAGAAAAATTTTCTCCATAAATGTATGGATGGGCTTGGTCTTCACTGTGGTGTTCTTTAGAATTAGATTTGGAACATGACCTCCGTGATTTTTTTTATTACATAGGTGACCTCCTTGATTTTAAGTAAATTGTCGTTGAGAGTCATTGGGTTTGGTAGTAGTCAAAGTCCACGTCAATCCGTATGAATAGGAATTTATTGTCTTGTTTGTTGATAAGTAAACAAATACACGTACGTACTGTCAACTGGCCTAGGAAAGCCTTATACTTTAAAGGAAAAATGTTGCTTTTATAATCTTATTATATATTTAATATATTAAAGTTAATCTCTTAAGTAGTGATTTATTTTATAATATTTGGTGGTTTTAATAATTGGTTATCTATATAATTCCATAAGATGAAAAGGTTATTATAAGAACACTTTTAATTAAGTTATGGAATCAAAACACAAATTAAAAAAATAAAAATAAGTCAAAAATCACATGAGTGATCAAGCAAGATATTTAACAACGAAAGTTGGATTAATAATTAAACATGATATTCAAAGATATCTAAATGTGTAGGATAACAATGAAAATGTGTGTTAGTGAAGGTGTGCTTGCAACAATTAGTTATAGAGAATTTTATTCAAAATTACTCAAAATTAGAACATTAAGCATTAAAGAGGAGAATGTTTGATAAGAAAAAGTAATGTTTAATGTGAAAAGCATATGTTTGAGAAAAAAAAAACAATTCTAAAGTTAGAAGGTCATTAGTAGGTAAACTTGATTTCTGGCTTATTAAGACCCTGTCATTAGTAGGTAAATTTCAGATATGCTCTAAAGTTTTAGCTGCCATTCATGTATAGTATTCCTTTTGTTGGGTTCCTTGTTATATAAAGCTTGAGAAAACTCCTTCAAGATTTTCTTTGGAATAATTCTTCTAAAACAAAGGGATTTCCTTGGATTTGCTAGAAAGGAGATGGCTTCCGTAAAATCTTATCCATAAATTCTATTAATATTTGGTGGTCCTCCATGTTTTTTATCAAGGTTCTTCCTTACCTCGAGTGCAATGGATTCATGTTCAGTGGTTTTTCAAAAAGGGTATTGTTACAATAGCTTATTTCTTTTCTCTCCAGACCAAGGATTGGTTCCCATGAAATGAGTTCAAATGCACCTTTAAGCTGAATGGTGTGGACAAAGATACTTATGATGCTTTTATTATTCTCACCCTTTTCTCTATTGCACAAGATTGTTGTACGCTCGCAACGTTTTTGGTGGTCAGACTGGAGATGACATGTTGACACTTATTTGCTTAATTATAAGGCTTGTTTGGGTTATAAATGGTTATCTCCTCATCTTCCTTTTGTGCCTAAGCTCATTCAGTGTTGGGATTTATTTTCTACAAGGATGATATGGAAACTTATGAAGCTAATTATTATTGAAAACTTAGGACTTTAAATAAGTCCAAAAATAAAACTGTAAACCTAGAAATCATGAACAGCTCCAAGGATTTACATACACAAATCTGAAAAGGCTAAAGATGTAAGCCCTACAATGTCGAAAACAAAAACACCTAGACCTAGACCATTCAACTGAGGAAACAAACAACTCACGTTGATTATTCAGCTGACTAAGTCCTAATGAATTTATCCTAGGTCTAAAAATAATTAGCCCTAGGTCTAAGTTTCCTCATCATTCGTCCCAACAAAAGAAGCATTGGAATCCAATGCTTTTAACAAAGAGGGAAAATCTTGAGATAGAATGTGAGCAGAAATCCAACGAGCCTGATGTGGAAATTGGCCTCGACGGGCCACAAGATATGAAGTAGAAGCACCCTGGTGTGTCTGTCGGGTCTTCGTATCAAAAACTGTATCGATGTCAAGCGAAAACTGAGCATCAGGAACCACATCAACTGGATGAATGATGGTTGGAACTGTTTCCAATGTGGAATCATAGTATGGTTTGAGAAGATCAACATTGAAAACATCGTGAATGCCAAGATGAGCTAGAAGGTCCAAGCGAAAGGCATTCTCAAAGATTTGCTGAAGAATAGTATAAGGCCCATAACGAAGAGGCTTGATTTTGCTATGTGCCTTATCTGCAAATCGTCATTTGTCAAGATGAAACCATACTTTGTCACCAACCTGAAAGGAATGAGGAGTGTGGTGCTTGTCCATCTGTTGTTTCTGCTTTTGCTGAGTCTTTTGAAGAATTTGAACCACTTTGGCTTGAAGACTCTGCAAATGTTGCACAAAAGAGTTGGCCTTGTCTTGTTACTTCTGAATGTGCATTGTGGCTGAAGAAGGCAAAGACAAAGGTAACTCATAAGGAGTAAGTGATTGAAAGTCAAAACACACTTCAAATGGAGAGTGCCCGGTAGAACTATGGATGGCCCTGTTGTAGGCATGCTCAATGTGAGTGAGGCTTAAGTCCCACTTGGCTGGAGTGGAATGATGGTAAATCCTCAAACTCTACATGAGAGTACGATTAACTACCTCTGTCTGCCCATCGGATTGAGGATGATAAGCAGTAGAGAAGTTAAGAGATACTCCTAAAATCTTCCAAAGTGATCGCCAAAAGTGACCCACAAAGCGTGAGTCACAATCAGAGACAATGTTGGTAGGAAGACCAAAAGAACGCCATACCACCTCAAAGAAGAGTTGGGCAAGATCTTGTGCAGTACTTGTCTTGCGACAAGGAATGAATTTGGCCATTTTGCTGAATCTTTCCACCACAATAAAGACACAATCATGCTTGTGTACTGTCATTGGAAAACCGCTCAAGAGATCCATGGAAATACTTTCCCACGAACGAGAAGGAATGAGTAAAGACATGCTCATTCCCAATGTCCTATTGGCTGATTTGGAGCGATTACATACTGCACATTATCGCAAGAAGCGAGAAACATCTCTTTGCATGTGTGGCAAAAAGAAAAACCGCTACAGATGATGAAGAGTTTTTTGCCTACCAAAATGTCCCCCATAGAGTGTGGAATGAGCCTCCTTCAAAAGAGACTCCCTGTTCCCATGAGGAACACAAAGTTTGTCCAATTTGTACAACAGTCCATCCTAAATATGAAAGTCTTGAAGAGCTCTCAAATTTGAAGAAGAAGGATTGGAAAGTTGGTGGAAAACTTTGCCAAAATTTGGATCCATAGGATACTGTGTAGGCCAAGTTTGGAAGCCAAGATGAGAAGTAGTGACAATTGTCAAAACAAGTGTAGAAGGAGGACGACTCAGACAATCAGCCACTGCATTGTTTCGTCCTTTCTTGTACTTGATTACCAAATGAAATTGTTGCAAGTACGATGCCCATTTCATGTGTCTAGCTTCCTCAATTTTTGTTTGAGATTGAAGAAACTTAAGGGGCATGTGATATGTATGAACAATTGTTTCTTTTCCCAAGAGATAATGCCTCCAATACTTGATTGCTTGAACCAAAGCATAGAACTCCTTATCATATGTAGAATAGTTCTTCTTGGCCTCTGAAAATGTTTCCGAATGATAGGCCACTGGATGGCCATCTTGCATGAGCACAGCTCCAAGTGCAACTTGCAAAGCATCAGTTTCTATCTCAAATGGTTGAGACAAATCAGGAAGAACAAGAACTGGGTGCAATACTCAATTTGTGTTTCAATGTGTCAAAGGCTTTTTGTTGATCTTTTGTCCACTGAAACTGAACTTTGATCTTTGTCAAATAGTGTAAAGGTGCAGCAATAGAAGAATATCCTCCAATGAACTTGCGATAGAAATTAGTAAGTCCAAGAAAACTCCTTAACTCCATGACTGAAGTAGGAGTTGGCCAAGAGAAGATAACTTCAACTTTGGAAGGATCTACTTGCACACATTTTTCACTAATTACAAACCCAAGATAGGCAATGAATGTTTGCCCAAATGAACACTTAGGAAAATTTGCATACAATTGGTTCTTTCGAAGAGTTTGAATAACCATTTCCAAGTGTTCCAAATGATTCTCCCAAGTAGAAGAATATATGAGAATGTCATCCAAATAGATGATTACAAATTTATCTAGAAAATCTCAGAATACTTCATTCATCAGCAGCATAAATGTAGCTGGAGCATTTGTAAGGCCAAAGGGCTTGACAAGCCATTCAAAGAGCCCCATTTTGGTCTTAAATGATGTTTTCCAAGTGTCTTCTGCTTGAATTCTCACCTGATGATACCCACTTTTGAGATCAATCTTGGAGAAGAATTTTGCACCTTGCAATTGGTCCAAGAGATCATCAATGCAAGGAAGTGGATAACGATTCTTGATTGTAATCTTATTGAGTGCCCTAAAATCAATGCATAATCGCCATGTGCCATCCTTCTTCAACACAAGAAAGATAGGAGAAGCACAAGGGGAAGTGTTGGGTTTGATGAACCCTTTAGTCAACAATGCTTGAATTTGCTTTTTAATTTCTTCCATTTGCACTATTGATTGTCTATACATTGAAGAATTAGGAAGAGAAGATGCAGGAACAATCTCAATAATATGATTAATCTGTCTTTCAGGAGGAAGACTTGTGGGTTATTGAAAAACATTAGAAAATGATTGAAGTATTGAATGCACTGAAGAACTCCTATTATTAGTGTGCTTAGGTGCTTGCTTTTCTTCTTGAATTGGTCTGATGAAGATGAGTGCTAATTCCTTTGCTTGATTTACTGACTTTGCGTGCTTGTCTACAACTCAACATCAAATTATGTGGTGTTTGTTGTGTACTTTTGATTATGAATGCTTTATTGTCTTTGTGCAAAGTGTATGTATTTTTGTACCCATCATGTATAGACCTCCTATCATATTGATAGGGTCTTCCAAGCAACAAGCCACAAAAATCCATTGGAGTTACATCGCACACAACCGAGTCCACAAAAGAAGGACTAAAAGCAAAATTCACAGTGCAAGTGTGTGTGATGTCGGATGTAATCCCATTATCCTTCCATCCCAAAGGATAAGGATGAGGATGGGGATTCATCGATAACTTCAGTTTGTCAACAACGGACCTCGCAATTAGATTTTTCTACGAGCCGCTATCGATTATACAATCAACCATAAAGGTGTCACTGAGATGGACCGTAGTCACAAACAAATTCTCATGATCACCTTGTGAAGTATTCATAAGGGTCAATTTGTTTAACCCTGCCAATTCCTTATAAGGCTTACGTTCCCTTGTAGCCTCAATGGGACTTTCTTGTGAGTCCTCATTGGAAGGCTTTACAACTAGGGATTGTTTCTTCACATTTTGCAACTTAAAACACCTCTTTTGAGTATGCCATAGCTTTTTACAATAATTACAAATCAAAGGTGACTTAGAAGAAGATTTTTATGAAGAAGAAGAAGGGGAAGATGAAGAAGAGGGAGAAGGAGAAGAAGAAGATTTAGCTCCCTTGGAAGGTTGAGGAGAGGCCTTCTGATTTCCTCCAGACGTAGAAGAGCGAGTCCCACATGATTGCTCCCTTATTTCCTCCTCAGCAAGAAGGGCTTGATTGAAAGCCATTTCAATGTTAAAAATCAACTTGTATTTCATCTTCCTATAAATGGGTTCCTGCAAGCCACTTTTGAATTTGTTAACAAGTTGTGCTGCATTATCCTGGACAAAATTCAAAATTCGCAACTTGTTAAACTGAAAAATATAGTCATGAACACTCATATTGGAGGTTTGTCGAAGACGAAGCCACTTGATGTCAAGATCCATGGCATAGTTTGAAGGATAAAAATTATTCTTCAAAACTCTTTGCAATTCATCCCACATGTCAATGGGATTTTGGGTCCGTAGTCGATCAGTGACAAGGACCTTGGCAATGCCAGAAAGCTTTAACTTAGCAAAGTTAACATGTTGATCCTTTACTATTTTGGTATATTCAAACCAATTGTCCATGTCCAAAATCCAACTGTTGAGGACCTCTGGATCTCGTGAACCAGTGTAAAGGGAAACCTCACACTGTTGTTGCACTTCATTAGAAGTAACCTTATCAGCCAAAACGCTGACAAGTTGGGTTACTTGAGCCAACTTATCGGCTAATTCGGAAGCCATTTGTCCCCGAGTGATCGCTAGCAAAAAGTGTCACAAAAAGATAAGTTACAAAATAAAATGTGCCCAAATTAATTTGCAAAATTGGCAAAAATCTGCACAATGCCTAAAAAGTCAAAATTTGACTTGGTGGAAAAGACAATTAATTTTTGTTTTTTTTTTTTTAAATTGAATTTTCCTTTTTTTTTTAATGGAAATGGAGGGTTTCTTGGCTAATCAAAAGGGAAAGGAAACATGAAAGCCACTATTCGATGGCTACCCAACCAGCGAATGCTCGATCAGCGGAGCTACACGTTTGGAAAACTTCGTGGCAGAATCAACGTAGAACGAGGCGAACAGGTGGCTGTTGACTGTCGATATGCATGACGAGTCAGCCAGAACCCGAATCTGCACCCTTAAACGCTCAAAAATTGAATCTGGAGCCCTACACCACGTCTTGGATCGCTTGTCCTCACGTGATACGAACCGGCTGACTTTGGCACATAGGCCGAGGGAATGTGATGTCCCAATTTTTTTTTTTAACAGTAGGTCTGTTGGGCGCAGGGTTGTGTCAGGTGTGGCGACGATGAACAGATCTGCCAAACCACATGCCGAAGTGAGCACCTTCTAGAAAATTATAGAAAATTACAGCGGAGGGACGAGCACCTCCGGGACTAACGTCGCCTGACAGGAACAGAGTGGGCATTCGCAACACGAACAACAGGTTGGGCACCGGATCAGATCGCAGAAGACGTTTGTAGGCTTGATCGAAATAGGAAATTTTGTAGCAGCTCAACAACAAATGGATCTGCCTGAATGTCTATGATGCTGTCACTATCGATCCGCCTATAATCTATGCAAGAGCAAGATTGACTTCACGGTCACTTTGTAGCATGCTTCCAAACAAATTTGGTAGGTGCCAAATGATGCAGGAACCCTGACACGCCAATTGAAGCGCCCTACCCTGTGTTGGACCCCGCCTTGGGATTGGCTGCCCTGCCCCGACACACCAATGGAGGGTACAAAATTCACCCCGCCTCAACCAGAGGATACTGGAAAAGACGATCAGAGGGTCAAAAGTACAGGTGGTCGTCTAGTAGCGTCGGGAAGCGTCGAAGTTTGTCACAAAATGGTCGTGGACAATCGACGTTTTGGAATTCGTAGCCGTGCAGGACCGTGGTTGGCCGGGAGCATCGGGAATAAACGCCAAAATATGCAGCAACGACAGGAATTGGAAATTACCCAGCACACAGGCCAAAATTTTTTGGGCATCCAATAGCTTCGAAAAATGCAAATTCCTTTACGATTGGTGTCGAAGGCGCTTGGATCAGGTTGTACGAACGCTGCACTCGAGACAAAAATCGATGCCCTTTGAATGTGATTCACCACGCACAAAAGACAACAAATTTTTTTTGTTGTCGGTCGACAAGTTTTTTTTCTTTTATAACAAAAGTTGTCAGCAATTTCTGACAACAAAGAAATTGACAGTAATTTGCTACAAAATATGGCAGCAAAATTTGCAGCAATTTCTCCTGAGCTTCAAATAGGACGAAGGTGGATAACTATCCAAATCACCCTATGGAGATCGAAAATAACCCAAAATCTCCAAAATTCCTAGGCTCTGATACCAATGATATGGAAACTTATGAAGCTAATTATTATTGAAAACTTAGGACTTTAAATGAGTCCAAAAATAAAATCGTAAACCTAGAAATCATGAACAGCTCCAAGGATTTACGTACACAAATTCGAAAAGGCTAAAGATGTAAGCCCTACAATGTCGAAAACAAAAAAACCTAGACCTAGACCATTCAACGGAGGAAACAAACAACTCACGTTGATTATTCAGCTGACTAAGTCCTAATGAATTTATCCTAGGTCTAAAAATAATTAGCCCTAGGTCTAAGTTTCCTCATCAAAGGACAAGATGGAATTCTAGATTTTAGAATGTTTGGGCTACTTATCTTGAGCCCAATCAATCTTTTTTTGCATGGAGCTTGTTGTGTCAAGGCCTTCCCTTGGGAGAATTTTTGAAGAACCTTGGAATTCCTGATCCTAAATGTTCTTTTTGTGGTGTACCCGAGTCTTGTACTCACCTCTTTTGGAATTGAAAAAGATCTAGGTAAGCTTGAGAATGGGTTCTTTCCTTTTTTCCCATTTACAACTGCAAGAGTTTCTTGGCCCTAAGCTTTTCTTGGGGACTCTTTTACTTTGTCTCTCCCACTTTTTGAAGTGTGGTAGGTCTTCAATATTAGCCTACTCTTTCATATTTGGAAGGCCCGTAACAAAATTATTTTTAAACAATATACACCTTCTGTCACATTTACTCATGCTGAAAAATTAGAAGTTTTTATTGACATGTGGTTACACATATGTACTTAAGCCAACAAAGTTGCTATGGAGTTGGATCACCTACAAGTTCTTCTAGCGCATTGGGCCAATGGTCCGTGTACAATCAATCAGATCCCACCAGAGTGCTCTTCTCAAGAGTATTTTTGATCCCACTCTCACCATCGGCCTTCATCATATGCAATAAGTGCTCTTGCAGACAGGCACTAGTCTCAACCCTCGCAAATCAGGAAGTGATCGAATGTTGACATTGCTTGTTCATCCTACCACGTTGGGGGTGGGATGATGTTCAACTAGTTTCACTTGGGCCAGTTGTTGGTTGGAGTGACGCGAATGTAGAGAGGTGGATTCTCATCCCATAATCATTAGCAAGTTTATGCAGGACAACACACCAGGGCACATTACTCCATATAATATGCTTTCTTTGATGTAATGATCATCAATAATTATGATTGATAAACTTGTGTTTTGTTGGCGGCTTTGTTTCCTAACCCTTATCACCAAGAGTTTGTTTGATTCCCTATGGAATGTGTTAACCCACCTACTTTTTTTTGTAAAGACTTTTATTTTAATTTAATATAAATATATTTTTTTATTTAAAAAAAAACCTTTTCAATCCAATATAATTAATTGAAAATAAATGTTAAACTCTAAAACAACTTAAAATATATCTCTTAAAAAAAAGTTTACTATATTATAAATAACCTTTTCAGTTAAAAAAAATATTTTTTAGATACCAGTTTAAAATTTTAACCAATGGGACTATGTTACAACCCATGCTTGTAACCCCATCCTAAGCAGTTGAATTACATTTGTATATTTTAAAATTGTGGTTATTGGTTACTGCATGGGGCATATCCTAACCAAATAAACAACCATTGTTTCCACAAGTTATTAAATGTATGATTTAATTTATATATAAAATATGATACAACGGACTCAAACAAAACTTTATATAAATAATCTTCTTACATCACGGTTTCTAATAACTCCCCTCCAACGGTGAGGGCAGGAGTTTGCACATTCACGGGAGGTGATTCGAAAAATTAAATGATGATGTTGCTGTTGATGATAAGCGAGCCGTTGCAATCTCCATATCAAATCTAGATGGAGAAAAAAGTATTTTTATAGAATCTTCTATAGAAGAAGGAGCCTGTTGATATTAACGTATTCTACAACAATAAAAAAAAATCTTTTCCATAAATGTATGGATGGGCTTGGTCTTCACGATGGTGTTCATTGTCTTCTTAGAACGTGACCTCCATGGTGCAGAAAAGACAGTCATTGGGTTCGGTAGTCACAGTCCACTTCAATTCAATGGATAGGAATTTACTGTCTAGTTTGTTGATAAGTAAACAAATACACGTACTATCAACTGGATAAGTGAATGTTATCTTAAAATCTTAATCTTAACATGATTTTGTAAGTAGTGATTTATTTAATTATTTATATAGTTTGGTAAGATGAGAAGGTTATTATAAAGAACTATTGGTTGATTCCAATGATTGAGTCATGGAATCAAACACATATTGAAAATGAAAAGAAGTCAACAATCTAACGAGTCATCAAGAAAGATATTCAACAATAGAAGTTAGATAAATAATCAAATATGATATTCAAAGATATGTAAACTTGTACAACAACAATGAAAATGTGTGTCAATGAAGGTGCATGCGCAAAGAGAATTTTATTAAAAAAATTTAAAATTAGAACGTTAAGCATTAAAAGGGAGAATGTTGGAAAAAATATAAGAAAAAATAATGCTTAATGTGAAAAGCATATGTTGGAGATTTTAAAATTCTAAAGTTAGAAGACTACTTAAAAATAAAAAGTACATGAAAAATATTCAAAGTTAAAAAAGAAAATTTTAAAAATAAAAAAGAATAACTTTGAGAATTTATTATTAGCATTGTAATAATTCTTTATATTGGTGTATTCCCTACCAATTGATTTATCCATCCATCCTCCCTCTAGTGGATCATTCAACCTATGCATCATCAATAGTTGGATTAAATCATATGGAGTGGAGTGAGATGGCCATAAAGGTGTATTCCCTACCAATTGATTTATCCATCCATCCTCCCTCTAGTGGATCATTCAACCTATGCATCATCAATAGTTGGATTAAATCGTATGGAGTGGAGTGAGATGGCTATAAAACCTATGAGATGTAACGAAGGCTATTGTATTGTAATGCTATAAATCATTGAGTGAGATATTATGTTTTATTGTAGCAATTTGTGCCTTCTTACGATTTGTTCCAATTTTTTCTTCTTTGTACACCAACATTTGGTATTGTTGACTCACAAATTTGTCTTTGTGAGGTAACAAGGGATATATATATATATATATAAAGGAAATTTTCCTCCACTTTAGAGGTAGTTTCCTTTTCTAAATATTTTTGAAATAAAATTTCAAATAATAGTAACCCTTAGGATTTCAAGCAAATATGAGAATAAGTCATTTTTTTTAAAATAAAATTGATTTCAAACATGCATATAACGTATTTCATCAACAAAAATTAAAACCTTTTATACACTTGCAAAAAGCATAGATCATAAAATAACTAAGAATCATAGATTTCTAAGTTAACTCACTTTAATTGATGAATATAGCTTGACTGACCTAATATATATTATTGCTCCATCCTTTCTTTTTATATCTACCAAAACTGCCTTCATTATTCAACATTCAAGGTTTTTATAGGCATGTGACTTGCCTTTACAGGATAAAATAGTATTAAATGATGTACACCCTATGTGCTAATACTATGGTCCAAAACCATTGTACCAAAATCCATATTATATAACTATGTGCTATTGATCTACTTCTAGAAGCTAACATGAGAATTGGAAGCTCATGTTTTACATAAGGTGAGAAGAATATGATATTGTAATAGCAAAACATAAGAAGCATGGAAGGGGAAGAGTTGCAACAATATTAATCTTTATTGTATTGTCCATTGTTGATGCTTGGACCTGGTTTTTGGACAAGGGTTTGCATCACCTAACACATTATCCTTTGCATGCTCAAATTTGATAGACATTATGACTATTTGTAGTTTTTTTGTAGTTATTTATCTTAAGATCATCTACTTCTTCATTTTTTGGTTTACTCTACTTTTGCTTTTGCTTTCATGGTCTGTGCATGAAATTAATATAGGAAAGTGAACAAAAATAAAATCTTTAAGATTTTGGCAAGGGTTTTCTCTTTTGTCTCAAATTAAGGTTTGGTCACCTTCGAATCTCTATCATGAAAATTGTGGTGGGGGATATCCATTGTCCCAAACCCTCCTTTTAGGATGTTACCATGATGACTATCTCCATACTCAAGAATTCTAACCATGGCTCATTTTCCTTGTTCTCACTAGCTCCTCTATTCAACCACTAGGGTTAAGCATAAGGGTTCAGGCCCAAAATGTATTTATAAAAATTAGATGAATCAATTTCAAAATTGAGGTGAATTGTGTTCAAAATCATGTAGAAGTGATGGCGAATTGCACTTTTTTCTACCAAAAATTATAAAAAATGGGTGAATCAATTAAAAAATCTTTCTACCACATAAAATAAGGTTTTCTTGAATATTTTACTAATTTCTAAGTGTAGATCTTGTTGAGCTAGGTAGTTTTAAAAAAATAATTGAAAACATATATTTGGATAAAAAGCTATACCTCCTATAAGGTTCTCTACAAAAGAGCTTGTGAGGACAGTAGCCTCAGAGGCTATCATCCCATCATGGGGATGGTAGCCTCAAAGGCTACTATTCCCATGATTGGGCATAATAGCCTCTAAGGCTACCATCCTCATCATGAGGACATGTTGGAACGAAATATGCCTTAGGTTATAATTTGCATCCAGGACTTCGTTAACATTGAATGACCAGGCTAAAACTAAGGTTTGCCTGGTTCAGTCTCTAGAGAAGGCTGGTTCCTTGCTTTTATAGGAAAAGGGTAGAGAGAAAGGGATGCTTAAATAAGGGAAATGTAGCCAATGCTATGAGATTAAAAATGGTACAAATTAAGTAACAACACAGTGCTAATTCAACCTTTTTACAGAAAAGCATATTAAAACCCAACGCACAATAAACTAAGATCACTCGATGAATATTTAACCCCTAAGCAGTTTATCAGTGAAGTAAATCGTAGATCTAATAGAACATTTAATACAAAAATTCAGTTTCAGAATTAATATATGGTATATTTAGCATAAATTGAACTTTAGCAATAAACAATCACATACATACTTGTACACCAAATGATATCAGAACTAGGGTGGATGATCTCTATTAATTTTTCAGAAGTCTGAATACATAGCCTTGTGTTTTGGTTGCTCATACTTTATATAGAGTTTTACATAACATACTAATGAAAATTGTTACAATAGAATGCCCGAAGGCTTATCTTAACAACTGAGTGGTTAGAGATCAGGATCTCTTCTTATTACACAAATATCATTTGAGTGATGGAACTTTTTAACATAAAAGGTTAAGATATTCTTGTTATAGAGATCTTATCCACTCGCTTTTCTATATGCTGGTTCTGGATTGGAAAAACATCACACTATCGTGACTTTTCCTCCTTTGCTTGGTCTTGCTCTTCAAAACATCGTGCTATCGTGAATTTTTCTCCTTCGCTTGGTTATGCTCTTCAAAATGTCGTGCTATCATGACTTTTGCTCCCTCACTTGGTTCTGCTCTTCAAAACGTTGCGCTATCGTGACTTTTTCTCCCTTGCTTGGTCCTCCTCTTCAAAACGTCACGCTATTGTGGCTTTTTCTCCATTGCTTGGTCCTCCTCTTCAAAACGTCGTGCTATCATGACTTTTTCTCCCTTGCTTGGTCCTCCTCTTCAAAATTTCACGCTATCACGACTTTTTCTCCCTTGCTTGGTCCTCCTCTTCAAAACGTCGTGCTATTGCAACTTTTCTCCCTCACTTGGTCCTCCTCTTCAAAATGTCATGCTATCATGAATTTTTCTCCTTTGCTTGATAAAAAATAATGAGAGTACCTTTTTTTCCCTAGGTGTTGTCATTTTGACCAACATTCTTGGCGCCTCTTGGGGTAATTCTGTTAACTGAATGTCAGAACTTAGAACCTTTATCCATTGGGAAATGGAGTCACAAACAAGAAAATAAGAAAATAAAGAAAAAGAGGGGAAAGAAAGGGAATGATACCAAGCTCAACAAAACACAAAATCAAGCCTAGGGGGGGGGAAGATTATTTTTTCGTGGACTCTTCTTCAAACTGCTTTGCTCCATCTTGACCTAGAAATGTTGTACTGCTTGATGCAGCCTTCTGGGCTTTCTCCTGCTTCTCCTTATCTCATTTGTCTCTAGATTGAACAACTTCATTATAAGTGGTACACGCTTTCTTCTAGTTCTCTTCATCTGTATCCGCATTTTCTTTAAAATTTGCATGTAGCTACTCTAATTCTTCTACCTTGTCATAAGATAGAATTTTAAACTTAAGGTACAACTTATTTAGGTTGGACTTCATTTGAGTGATATTTTACGTCATACTAAAAATATGATCTTCCTATACTGGATCTTCCTAACTATCAATTTTTGATGTATCATCAAAGAAAGTCTGCCAAATAACTTTTGTCTCATCCTTTGACAATAGTTTGGAATTTGAGTCCCAAAAACCAGGCATACCACAATCTTCGACCATATTAGCGTGCTTTGAAATTGACTTTGCTTATACCCTTAATTCTTGTATAATTTTTACAGCAGTCATTACCAACCTGTGCCGCTTGAAGAGTTTCTGACAACTATTTTAGCTTGAGACCAGTTTTCATTTTGGGTTCTGTAGCCAAATATTGTTTGTGTGCTGCTTGCAAGGACTTTGATCTTGTTGGCTGTAGATACTCTTGGAATTAAGAGTTTAACCGAAGCTTCAAAATATTTCTCTACTTGATTTAGTATGCTGTTTACCTTGGATAAGTAAACCAAAGTGGGTATAGCTTTTAGGATCAGTTTTCTTAACCTTACGAGATTTCATTTTTGAAGTGCTATTGCCTTTTCTTTAGAGAACCCTTGATGCTCATCTGGGACTGCTGACAAATACTGTTTCAACTCTTCTATCTGCTGTTGTAAGATATGAACCTATTCTTCTGCTTTTGCTACATTTTCTTTGAAGGGTGCGGCTTCACTTAACCTTTGTTCCCATGTCTTGGCTTCATTTTTAAGAGCTTTCTCAATGATATTTTTTTGATTGAAAGCTTCTTCTAGTCGCTTACGAGCTTGTTATTCTCTGAGAAATTTTTCTTTGAAGTGCTCTGCATTAATATAAATCATCCCCATGTGAGTCTAAGCCTTGCTCCACTCTTCTTCCATTGGCAGCTGGGTCATGTCTTCTATTAGCTTGATAATCATCTAGAGTCATTTGTTTCTCAGGCTTCTATTCTAAAGGAGTCATATTCATAGTAGAGCGCTACATACTAATTGGGTCCAAGACTATCCCTTATTGAACACAGGCCATCTCAGTTGCACTCGGAGAACTTCATGTCTTCAGCCAGGTGGTAGCATTTACTGTAGCTTTCTTTAGCTTTCAAAATTTGGCAACTGTGGGATTATTGGAAGAAGAGGTCCTTTGTAGGGACTACGGGCTCAATAGATTCATGGAAAGCAAAAAAGTAGTGGGTGGTGTAGCACCCTAAAAT